>JASPKZ010000692.1:0-144590 GCA_030220185.1 Diploptera punctata | reverse complement strand
CAGTGAGTTAATTATCTTGAAGCACTAAAAATACCGTAATTCATAAACATATAACATTTTAAATCAAATTAATGTAAAAACAAATATGTATTAGTATAGAATCCTAGCCCTGACGATAACGTGTGTGTATATATATATATCGAAAACAGTGGTTATCCGCCTTTTAGGTATCGTGGCCATATAGAAATACAGCTTATTATGTGCTAGCTCACGCATAAAATATTTGCATGACTTCGTTTATTAAAATTAATACAAAATACAAGAGCAATGAAAATATTCAAGGGTAAAACTCTTACTTGTTTGTTTGTTTAACACTGGAATGTACAGCATGACAGTGATATAATTATGTAGGCTACACGGTGTTTTGCCTGTGCGCGGTTAGGTTATAAATGAAGAACCCTGTAGTTCCATAGTGCTGCACAACACATCATGCAACCTTCGATACCGTTCTATTAATTGTTAACTGAACTGATCATAACAAACAATTTGTTTATAGTTTGAACTTCTTTAAAAATTAAAATTAAAAATATATAAAACGGTGATTCTTCCGGTTATATGGATGAGAAATATGCTTCTTACTTTAAAAGATGAAAAAAAAAGTCGAGTATTTGAGAAAATACTATGAATATGTTCGGACAAAGCGAGATGAACAGACAAGTGATTGGAGGAAACTATATAACAGAAGTCAACACTAATGAAATTCAAGGTAAAATTTCGAAGAGGTGTTAGAGTACATAAAAATAAAACGAAATTAAAAATTAGTGTACCTATTATGCAGTCTCCTCAATAGTTAAAATGATTAAATATTGTAGGCTTTTCGTGACCAGTCCTGGAGAGTAAAGTACAACCTTCTGCTGAGGATGGGACTGGTCCCAAAAGGCCTACAATATACATATATTTATTTAGTACAATTTTTATAGATATTCATAATAGTAGCTGCATGATATTTGTGGGAAACAAGATGTGATATGAATATGTAAGTCTCATGGACAGTGATGGACAGGACATATGGCACGAATGAGGAGGAAATGAGGACATGAAAATCAACGGGAAACCATCCTGTAGCTAGACGAAGATGGAGTGGAAAAATTACATTAACATTGATTTGAGGAAGTGAATCATACATTATAGAAAATATTATTTTTAATGCCCCAGGTTGTTCTTTTGGACATTTCTGGTGTTCTCTCCTGGCATTGGCGTAATTGTAACCCACTTCTGAGGTTGAAGAGCCTGGAAGGCGGTGTTACATTGCCCCGATGATATGATGGGCGAGATGATATTGATGATGATGATAGTAGTGGTGCGCCAGGAGAGTCCTTAATCCTAAGCTTAATCTAAGATGAATATGAATGATGATTATTGCGATGGCTATATGATGTTCGGGGACCGTTTGGGCCTCAAAGTTTCCTGACATTTGTCTTACAGGTGCGTGACAAGGCAGCACGCTACCTCGAGACCACAGCGGTGATTAGAAAATATAAACTCAGGATAACGATGCATGAAGAGTTTGTGAATGTATACGATCATGAACCTCTGGGTTCATGATGCCAATGAGTTATGTAAATATATGTCAGGGAAAGTTACGTTAATTTTTTAACGGTATTTGGTACAATAATGTTCCATTATGCATTAATTTTATAGCCTGGATTGAGACATAGTATGAAATAAAAGCGTTCTTCTGCGCGGTCAGGTCCTTGTCACAGTAACTAGCATGTAGATAGCCCTATTAAACATGTAGTGAATACATGCCCACACCTGGCTCATTAAAGACATCAGAAAAAGACGTTGTTAGTTTTATGTTGTTCTTTAATCAACACTGTCATCAGGACTGGATATTTATATTCCAATACAAAGACGTAGATACAAAGTTTTGAAATGAATTTTTATAGAGACATCAACGCACGGACAGAACATGAATAGATCTAAGATCAGACTTAAACGTTTCATGTTGATTTGCATGTGGCAATATTCGCGACACAATAACAATGACGAATCGCATGGCAACTCAACAGGTTGTTGCATAGCAAACAAATTCATCAAAAGCTGGAATAAATCTTGAGTTGTCATTGCGACATGTATGCCAATTAAATTGCAATGGTTCAACTATTCTTTTGTTTCTTTGATGGACTACATTCCAGGTGTATATCATGTACTGTAATATTCACAAAACGGACTTAACTCTCAACAAAATGAATAAATCATGATAAATTTAATTAGAACTTTACATATAAATATTGGAGGTACTAAATAGAAATTATATAAACATGAATAATAAGTTCAAATCATTAGCACTACATTATACAACTAATTAAAAATAAACTATCTCTCTTTTCATTATGAACTTTTACGTGCCCTACGCCTTGAGGGCACATAGGCATATGGCCTGTAGCGAGAGAATAATTTAATTCTGCATTACATATATATTTTGGGCACATAAGGACATGGATATGAAGATACTTATTTCATAAATTGTAATCTTTAGAAAAAACTTGATTACATAGAAGACATTGAACTCAATAGTATCAGGAATTTACTGATGTAGGTAATACTTAATTTCTTCATTGGTGAAATGTTAAACGGCAAGAAGGATATCTGGTTTTATGAGAAATAATTTTAATTTAAAACTTTCTTTAATTTTGATATTGTTTATTAATGTTTAGTTGACTTTAATGTGGATAGGGATAAGCCTATTTTTTTTTCAAATGCCCCAGGTTGTTTTTCGACATTCCTGGTTTCTCTCCTGGCATGGCGTACTTGTAACCCACTCCTGAGGCTGGGGCGCCTGGAAGGCGGGGGTTACGTTGCCCCGATGATATGATGGGTGATGATGATGATGATAGTGGTGCGCCAGGAGAGTCCCTAATCCTAAGCTTAACCTAAGATGAATATGGATGATGATGATTGCGATGGCCATATGATTTCGGGGACCGTTTGTCCCTTAAAGTTTTCCTGACATTTGTCTTACAGGTGAGGAAAAAACCCCGATAAAAACCTCACCCAGAAACACTGTCCCGACCGGGGATCGAAACCGGGCCCGCTGTATGACAAGGCAGCACGCTACCCCGAGAGCACAGCGGTGGACATAAGCATATTTATAAATGTCTTAATTGTATCTCTAAAAGGCTGTAAGAACCAATAAACCAACCTTGTTTCGGCACTTTGTATAATCTCGATTCATTAAAAATGCTGCTAAATTGTAAGCTATCATTTCATTTAACAACTAACGGTATTAGCGTTACAATTCAAATCTCATCGTGAAAGAATCTGAGAGATTTTGCTTCGAGGCTTTTATCATATTCTTCTTCGATTTAGGCTATATGACTATTCCGTTTTCACAGCATCTTTTCATTTTCTGAAGAGTATTCCTATATTATTTCTGCCTATAAGTACTGCAAATTAATTTTTAAAGTATGTTATGTGCACTTCAAAGAGAGATGGACAGGTGAATGGAGAAGACTACATATCAGTAAACTACATGGTCTTTATAGGAAGCCAGATATAATAAGAACAGTTAAGTCTCGTAGACTGCGAAGGGCAGAACATGTGGCACGAATGAGGAATGAAATACGTGCATGGTAGATTCTTCTAGGAAAACCAGAAGGAAAACGCTCAATCGGTAGACCAAGAATGAAGTGGGAGAATGACATTAACTATGATTTGAGGGAAGTAGATTATACAGGGAATGATTGGAAAACGTTAGCTCAGGATAGGGATGTATGGAGAGCTTATGTCTGCGCGTCCATGAACCTACGGGTTCGATAGTGTCAGTGAGTTAGTTATTATGTGCACTTGAGCCATGGTTTTAGTTTCTTTCCGAGAGGACACACATGCCGGAATTTTACGCTCTGAAAATCTATCGACACCAGACGAGATTGAACCCGGGACCTTAAATCTAGAGGTGAGCATGATAACTATTAGTCTACCAGAACCAACTTCTACTGCTAACTAACTAACTGGCTCCATTGACCCATAGGTCCATGGCCGCGCGGACATAAGCTCTCCATGCATCCCTATCCTGAGCTAATGTTTTCCAGTCATCCCCAGTATAATCTATTTTCCTCAAATCATGGATAATGTTATTCTCCCACCTCATTCTTGGTCTACCAACTGGGCGTTTTGTTTCTGATTCGTACCGTCCATCGTAGTCTACGAGACTTAACTATTCTTGTTATATCTGGCTTCCTATACACACCATGTAGCTCATTATTATGTAGTTTTCTCCATTTACCTGTCAGTTCAACTCTTTTTTTGCCCAAAAATGTTCTAAGAACTTTATCCTCAAATACTCGTAATCTTCTTACCTCCCTTAAAGCAAGAGTCCATGTTTCGCATCTATATAATATAACGAGGAGAATAACTGTTTTATACATTTTCAGTTTAACGTTTTTTAAAGGAGTTGGGACGCCAAGAGTCCATGTAATGCATAATAGCATGCACATCCAGAATTGAGCCTACTTATACTGCTACTGCTAATATTATTATTATTATATTATTATTGTTATTATTATTATTATTATTATTATATTATTATTAAATCTACTACTGGTGCAGAACTACAAGACGCACGCTGGTTCAAGTCTCCAAGGCAGAAATAACAATAAATACATTATCCGGGAAATAAAAAGTTATGTGATGAATGTATCTCTACAGTAAAATAAGTAAAAATACCACATCTGATTTCAGTTACTGAAGTTTAAAACAAGGATGTCGTTTATAGCCGACCTTATACAAAACTATCCACAAAATGCCTTAAAACAGCGAAATAAAAAGGTTCATCTATGGAATTAAGGGTAGGTGTAGATACAATTTATTCGTTGCTATTTGTAAATGAGCAGCTACCGATGGCAGAAAATTACAATGATTTAGTTTACATGGCAATAAAACTAAGGAGTACAAAAAGTGGGGATTAATTATACATAATTGGAGACAAAAAAATATGGTTTTAAAAGAGGGGCATGTGACGAATATGTATATTTGGGGCAAAAACTGTTTGAAACGGAAGCCTAGATGCTTAAACTATAAGAGGATAAACTCCAATATCAAAATTACAATACATTGTGTTTTACGGGATAACTTCATAAATTCTAAATATAAAACAAACACTTTATTACAATAATAAGGAATACAATCATATAAGGTGCAGGGACATCGGAACTAAAACCAAGAACAATGCGTAAATTAAATTCTGCACATATTAATTTTTGAAGGCGTTCAGCTGGAATTTCTAGAAGAGATAAAAAAGACACAGAGAAAGTAAATAAAAACATAAATGTTCAAACTTTAATAGTGAATTTCACTTTAAAAGAACATGAAGATGGTATGGTTATGTTAAAACAATGACAGAAAAAAAAATCACAATAAAAAATATTTGAAATAGTGTCATCTAGTAGAAGAAAAAGAGCAAAAAGTAATGTTGATTGGCGGTATTTTAATCAGCATTAGAGAAAAATTATTGTATGATGGAGATTGGAATGACAGATGTGGAGGATAATGACAGTAGATTAATAATTGGGCTCAGGAAGATATTGTGAAACCTGCTAAATAATAAATATGAAATTATTGTATTGCCACGGGTCCTTTACACGTATACAACGTTTCAAGTCGATCAAATGTTTCTAAGTGGGTGAAAGTCGTGTTCAAAGATTCCGTTACATAGATACAAAGACACTTTTTTTTTATTTTTCTGATGGTTCTGATCAGGATTTTAGAAAGAACATATGAAATTATTGTATTGTCGCGGGTCCTTTACAAGTATGCAAAGTTTCAAGTCGATCCAATGATTTTAAGTGGGTGAAAATCGCGTTGAAAGATTCCGTCACATAGATAGATAGATACAGGTCAAGCTAATATAAAGCGTGTAAAAATAAATTGTTATTATTATCATTTTCTATGGTATCGGAATTAAGCAGTGAAAATGGATCACAATTTTAGTTGTTGTTGCAGATGGGATGAGCTATCTCAGTTACGGTTTGGTGGTCAGCAGAGATAGAACTAAGTGACCTGATGCACATGCATTCTGTTGCAATAAATACATCATAATTCCAGTAATAAATCACAACCCAAAGAGATTTACACCTAGATTTTAGCAATAAACGCCAGAATGATATATTCCTCGATATATTTATTCTTCCTACATTGTAGCCAAGCGGTCTGAAGCGTCCTACTTCGATGCAGAACTACAGGACGCAAGCCGATTTGATTCTCTATGGGAGAAGAAATTTGGCAAGTCTATGGTACTGGTCTGTCTATACCCGTACAACTCCACGTGGGGCAAGGGTGCTCCCTTGCAAAAATCGTGTAACAAACTAATTTAGTTAATAAAGTATTTTTTTAAATAAATCAATATCTTAACGGATGCCGTCGTTCTCGACTAGATTTTTTTTAACTGTAGCGCTTACCCTTCTGCTGAAGATGGAAGCCGGATCCTGAAAGGCCTATAGTCAAAAAAATTAACCTAGTTGAGGACAACGGCACCTGCCAAGATGTTTATTTGTTTTAATATTTACTTTGTGACTATTCACCGCATAATGAATTTTATTAATATTAATATTTAGTTAAACTTTCTTAGGAAAAATTTTGGACCAAAGAGAGATGAGCAGACAGGTGAATGGAGAAGACTACATAACAGTGAAGTGCATGGTCTTTATAGGAAGCCAGATATAATAAGAACAGTTAAGTCTCGTAGACTGCGATGAGCTGGACATGTAGCACGTATAGAGGATGAAAGAGGTGCATGGAAGCTTCTTGTAGGAAAACCAGAGGGAAAACGCCCAGTTGGTAGGCCAAGAATGAGGTGTTAGAATAACATTAACTATGATTTGAGGGAAGTAGATTATACAGGGGATGATTGGAAATCATTAGCTCAGGATAGGGATGTATGAAGAGCGTATGTCCGCGCGGCCATGAACCTATGGTTCTATAGTGCCAGTTAGTTAGTTAATTAGTTAGTTAAACTTATTTCCCACACGTCAGTGAGTGACAAGTGGTTAGCCACCGTCTCAAAGAGACAGCTAGTAGGATATCTGGAGGGAAATTTCGATTTAATTTTTCTAAGAGACTATAATTCTAGCTCGAAGTTATTTTACGAGTGGCTATCCAAAATTGTGATGGTATCAACACCATAAAATGCTAAAATGGGACCTAGCATAAAAAACTATAGGTCTATTACTACTCTATATTTCTTTACTTTGGTTCCTCTGGCTTTGTATGATAGTTTACGTTCCCCAATCCACTCCTGATTTACAATGTCACAACCAGTCAGAATATGAATATTAACTCTGAGTCGCAAACATACTTTTAAATTGCCAAAGATATGGAGGTACTTCCAAATAAGTGATCAGCTTAATGTTGGGGCCACCTTAAAGACAGCACCAGCATTGCGACAAAAAAAGACAGCATTCATTCATAGGTCTATCAACGAAGGCAAATATATGTGTGCCTGTATGATGGCTAGTGTTTTGGATTATTTTGAACAATTTTTAAGAAAACAAACACTTATAGAAAATAAAACAATTTACCTTAGAAATAGCTCCGCCAAAAGGGTCAGCAATCAATCTGGAATGCAAATCTGTCGAATTAAAACCACAGATACCAGTAGAAGTGATAAAGCAAGACAATAAACATACGGTACCTAAATTGATCTCAACACATGTTTCGCCCTTGAACAGGGCATAACCAGGGTTATCACATTAAAGTAAAAACACTACTCAATTCGGGTATATTTCTTGTCTTATTTTATCACTTTTACTGATATATGTGTGGTTTTAATTCGACAGATTTCCATCCAGATTGATTGCTGGCTCTTTTAGCGGAATTACAACTACGGTAATTTATATATATATATATATATATATATATATATATATATATATATATAAAATGAATGTCGGCAAAGTTACGGCTGATTCCATTAATTAAACAAAAATGTATTTGGCTACATGACATCATGTATTCCTATACGAATATATGACTATTCTGTTTGTAAATTAATAGCTTTATAATTCTGAAAGATCGGGGAAACAATGTCATGAAACATTCTCTCGGACAATAAAATTTGTACAAATGGATACAGCCTTAACTTTTTTTCAGACATATGTCTTACGCTGGAAAAATCTCACCCATAAAACTTGTCCCTATAGGTATCGAGCACGGGCCCGCATAGTTCACAATAGTGGACTTAACCCTTATTTTATAACCACAAGTTTTAAAGAAAACATATTGTGACTTATCGTAATAATGACGTTTGAATTTCGGGGCGACGGCGAGAAAATTGTGATATCACATTGATGGAAATAGATTCGTGAGTCGCTGACTTGCGAGTCGGAAGATCCGCGCGGATCAGCTATGTGTCTGAAGTTCCCTTCCAGAGGTTTCTCTAAACTTCGACCCTCTCTTTCGGGAAAGTTCGATCTTATAAACTTCCGTACGAGAAAAATCTCAATTGGGATCCGAGAAATTTCCTCCCCGGCCTATATAAACTATTGCCAGTGATAGAAGTGAGTCAATTTTGTTGTGACAGCAATACAATGAGCTGTGAAAAAGAAGAAACTGTGGCGAGTTGATTCGTTAGAGCCTGACGATAATTGATAGATAAACTTTAAAACATGATTAATTACGAGTATTACAGCAATTTGTGAATATAATGTCACGGAGAGTTAATTGAATTACATAAAATTATTGTGGAGTTTTTCAACATCTATGTTGTTTTAAATGAGAAAACAAAGTGAAAGCCGACCCCCGACAACCAGTGACAATATTTACCGTGACACTCTCAACTCTTTCTATAATACATCAAAAATGTAATACTGGAATAAAGTAATGGAAAAAAGTATGACAGTAGTCTGGATGTTTTCAAGAGACCATAAGAAACTAAAGTAGATGGTCCCGTAATGCCATATAACTGAGGAGAATATTTTTAAAACAATATGATTTAAAGATCATAATATTTTCAGGAATTGGAGAACATTCCTTTAACATGATATCACGAGTGATTTACTCATTACGCATGCGGACTACATCTGGTAACTTATAAAAAATGATATTTATCTCGTTTGGTATCAGTAATATACAGTACTAGCATTTAAAGCTATTGAAAAAAACATTGGATTGGAATTTACTTTTAAAATGGAGGAGTATTATATACCATTAAATATTATTGAAATATCTTTTTTAAGACTTCTCTTGTTCTCTTCTAATAGAAATAAAGAATGATTCATATGAAAGAATGTTATCTTACACAACATTACGCCACTCATTTTTATAACATGAATCATGATCACATGTTTATACACGTAACAATCAATGTTGCCAGTACCGTGGTTTGCACACTAAATATATATGTTTACTTTTTTTCGTTGGGTAATATTTAACAGACGTCCGTCGCCGTGGCGTAGTCGGTAGAGTCCTTACCTTCCACTCCGGCTACCCGGGTTCGATTCCCGGCGGGGTAGGGGATTTCAAATCTCTACCTTGGGTCTGGGTGTGTGTCCTGTCCCACCACTAATGCACAACTGAGTGCACATTCCCTAATAAAATATATATATATATATATATATATATACTGTATATTAATAGACGGTAGGCAGTGAGAATTTTTCTTTATATTTACTTCAATGTGTTGTAATGTTTTTGTATGAGAATGCGATGTTCTAATAAATGTAAAAATCAGTACAGTAGTAGTAATAGTAGTCCTGGTCACTCCACTGGGAAGCCATAGGGTCTTGATAAAAGCTCGCCAACGCATTCCGTTGTTTGTCAATGCCTTAATTTCATTCTAACTCATCCCTGCCTGTTCAGCTTCATCCCTGATGATCTTCCTCTTCGCTTCCTATATTCTTCGGTGGTCCAACAATGACCAACCCATTTCCATTTTCTAAATGTAATTTCTTCACAAATTTCATTTAGATTCGTTGTTCTCCAGTTTTATTACAATCTCTGGTATCCAAATACCCAATAACCAGTATAAGTGTCATTAAAATCACGGATGGGGAATGGAAGAGGGGAACTGAAGCTTCTTGTAGAAAAACCAGAGGGAAAACGCCAAGTTGGTAGACAAATAATGGAGTGGGAGAAAAAAATTAACTGAGATTTGAGGGAAATAGATTATACAGGGGATGATTGGAAAACAATAGTTAAGGATGGAGCTTATATCCGCGCAGCCATGAATATATGTGTTTCTATAGTGCCAGTGAGACCAGCTTCATGGGCTAGTGGTCAGCGTTCCTGACTACAGTTCATGAGGTCCCGGGTCCGATTCCCGGCCAAACCATAGGAATTTTTCCTCAAAGGGTTGCCCATCGTCTGGAATTGAGTTTAAGTTTAGGTTACAAACTCTCCTGGCGCTTTATTACCATTTATCATCCATCATATCATCGGAGTACCGTAACTCCGCCTTCCAGCAACCTAAAAAATGAATTACAATTCCGCCAATGCCAGAAGAGAGAGAGAGCCTGAAATGGCATAAAAGACGATCTGGTGGCATTAGAAAAAAAAATAGTGCCAGTCAGTTATGTTTCTGTTTATGAAACAGGATTTACCAGACTAACAATAACATTGCTAATAAGTAACCATTGAAACAGGCTCCAGTGATAACAACTCAAAACCATGGATTCATTATAAATTTTATAAACTAGTTACTCTCATCTAGGGGAATATTTATAGCAGTAGAGCCAAAGATTAATGATACATAGCTGTTCAGGGTACGGAATCCCCATTTTAAAGATGCATTTTTTTTTTACGAATGCAGCAAGAATATTATGAGACAAGGATCGCAGATTTTTGGGGTACAATAAAAGGCATAATTAGTGCTTAGTAAATAGTGGAGCGTACTATCGCTATTGTTTTATTAAGAAGGGAGAGATGCCGGGGAACAGATAAATGTCCGGTCACTCGAGTGTGAACATCTGCCCATAACCACATTCTTTATTACAAAATACTTTTCGTTTCCTTATCTTTTGTCTCATTTTTTTTGTTTTTGTTTGTTTTGTGGCTTATATTTCCCTTACTGCACAATACTTCTATGCTTTCCTACTCGTGCAAGCCCTTGTCTTGATGTAATTTCTCTTAAACAAAGTGCCCCAACATTGAACTCATTCTGCAGCTTATGTAATCTGCAGGTTCAATGCCAGTTCCTCAGCTAACACAAGATCAGCATTAATAAAACTCCGTTGAGGTGTTAGTCATACTATTAAAATTATAACATTAAATTATGGAAATATGTATCTCGAAGGCCCGTCTCAACTTCTTAGTCTATTAAAAACTCTAGACTTTCGTGACTAGTACCTCATCAGCAAAAGGAAGCAGATATATTTTCATTGGCCTTCGATGAAGTACTTCCTTCTGCTTATGATGGTGCTAGTCCCGAAAGACCTACAGTTTTTTTAATAATCTAAGGAGTTGAGCAGACATGATTTTATGTTATGATTATAATATTGTAACTGAAAATTAACCTTAATATTAGCATCCCCACCTAGGCCTACACTAGGAGTTTCGATCCATTTAGGGTATTTTATTCATAAATACCCAACTAATAGCAATTAAGTGATTCTCAAGCCCGTAAAACGACGCTAACGAACATCTTGCTATGAAATTTAACCGAGAGTTAGGCTCAACAATAGAAATATTATATTTACCGTCTATTGGCTTTTCCCCTAATTAAGGTTGCCGGCCACAGGACAAGGTGTTTCTAATGGTCATTCCGTTATCCTCAGCTAACTCAATACTATTTATATAATCCAGTTCCGTAAGATCCATCCGATTACTATCCTCACCCATGCCCCTGATGTTATTTTTCCTAATGAATTTCCAATAAAATTTTCTTAACCATTTCTATCATACAGGTAGTGGTGCAAATCTGGACACCCTGTTTGTTTTTCCTACACAAAAAAAAAGAAAAAAGAAAGAAAAGAAAAAAGCAAAAGTTATGTAATATAAGCAGATCATAATATCTGGAAGGAGATTAAATATCGCAAATAGAAATGGATTGGAGACACTCTCAGAAGAGAACTAGACAGTGTACCAAAGAGAGATCTGGACGGGAATACACAGGAATTGCCTAGAATAACAGGAAGACCAAAAACCATATGGCGCAGCACTGTAATAACAGAAATTAAACAACAAGGGAAAAGTTGGAGTGAATTCAGAAATTTGGTAAAAAAATACGTTATCGTAATTTCACAAAGGCCTTATGATTCGAAGAGAAGTAACAGAAACTACTATTACAAACATAGATTAATTTTGAAAATGGGTTTTCTACGAACGGTAAACATAATTTTCTTGGACTTCCTGTGGGGCCATAAATTATTATGTAGACATTTATACTTAATGTGTAATGCTAAAAATTAATTAACCTGTAAATATAACGGAATGTAATGCTTTTTTGCTTCTCTTGTAAATTTTGTAAAAATGTAGAGGACTCCTTTACAAAATCAACGATTCAATTGCAAATACATACTGAAATGCCAGTAAAGTTTATGGACATCAGGTTATTGTTTTATTGGTCTTAAATTCTTAAAATTTCAGGAAATTGCTCCATGGTATTCAAATAAACTATTGCACACGTCAACAAATGTAAATTTTATGAGTGTTATTTCCTTAAATGAAACTAGCTAACATGATGACTAACATTGTAAGAGACAAGTGAATAAATAAATGTATGGTCTGTGCTGCAAATTACGTAAAGTCTGAATTGTGAATTATATCGTAAAATTGTATAAAAGCCACGCACTCAAACTGACATAAGTGAATATTGAATAAGTCTGCAAATCAAGTTGGCATCCCTGTGGGAATTTAACTAACGCACTACATAAAGCGCTCACTGGACTGATTGAAAGGTGTCAGCACTAGAAAATGATCGACCTAGTTAGACAGATCTAACCAATTACTTTTGATGGATGTTTTTCAATTTACAGCGAGATATGACCACAACTGCAAACTGCATCAGATGGGAGAGTAGATATACATTCTAATAAATACTATAGCCAGCGGACACTAACTAACGGGTGTTCAAACGAGTTTAAGCCCTAAATGTGAATTAAAGGTATAGAGCGAGTACCATTAAGATATACAGAATGGAAGAAATTTAGTGTGCAGAATTTGAGTATAAATTCCTTGTGGTAAATATAATCAAAAACAAAGACATTACAGGAAAAACCTTTTTGCCTTATATTCATAAAGTTTCAGATCTTATAGGTAAACTTCCTTCAGAAACATTAAATTAAAACCGTACATACGGAGACCTACTAAAAGCTTCAAGAATATGATCTACCAAAGATATTAGAGATTCTAAACTTTTAGGATGGTGTGTATCGTATCCTATGCGGTTGTGGAAAGTTTTATATTGGATCTACTAAACGATCAGTTAATGCCATGATTAAAGAACACATAAGACACTGTCAACATGGTCAATCAGAGAAATCAGCTGTAGCTGATTTTCATAATACTAATCACGTGATCTGATTTAATGACACTCAGGTTTTATGTAATGCCATGCATTATTATACTTGATGGAACAGAGAAGCTATTGAAGATATAAAAACATAGACAAATTTTTAAGAGAAAAGAGGAAGGTTTTAGAATTAATAAAACATGGTATCCTGCCCTAGAAAAGTGTCAGATAAAACTTTACGACAAATATAGTAAGTCATGACTTCTACAATGAAACAGCAAATTGGTGAGCTGTTCTACGTTTAATATCAACCAATTAGAAATGATTTACTAATATACATAGTTAGGCAAAAACGCGCAAGTTTATAACTAGTTAGCAGTTTACTACGAAAATTTACATAAGCAATATCTCGCGAAGATGTCACCCACAGTAGGTGATGAATCTGCAAGACATGACCAAGAATCCCGAAAAGGTATTTTAAAATACATAATCAAAATAACTTATAAATTTATCTTCTTTCTTCTTCATCCGCACAAGTTTTACGCCTAGAGGCCTGTTAATATCTCACTGATCAATTTTGTATCCAGCGCTTCCTTCGATGGCCCAGAGATCTCATCCCGGTTGGACAATATGAAACATGGCTTTGAGAACTCTCTCTGAACTCATTCGTCGGAAATGATTCATCCAGTTAATGTGGCATCTTTTATGAACTTAATGACTGGTTCTAAACGTAGTTCCTTCAAGGCATCATCATTACGTTTGGAATCCCACTTGGCGGATTCTACTGTATATCTCATACACTAGAAGTTATCCTGCTTTCCTCCCTTTCCTCGAAGTCCATGCCTCACTGCCGCAGCAAAGTGCAAGGCTTGCTAATCAAATCTTAAATTTAAGGCAGTAAATGTAGTTTTTTTTCAGTAAACAAATGTTGGTGCATTACTTCATAATGGCGACGAGTATTTGAGTTTCACACAATAGGCCTATATAGGAGACGTGAAATGAACCAACTATTCCATTTAGGTATTTTTAATTCCATGATCTATTTTAACATAAATTAAATTAAAGAAAATATATAAACATTTTAATTGTTATTATAAAAGGGGAAATGGCAATATTGTAGAGGCTATTATGAATTTTATTGAAAAATACTAAAGGAAAAAGTTGTTCCATTTCACATTTCCTTTGTATTGTGTAAAACTCGGACCACTGCATTCCATCATTATAAATTAATGCACCAATAAATTAATCCTGTATGTTTTTTTTTTCAAGAAACTGCACATTTGTAGCACAAAACGAGAAGGCGTTTTGATTATATTTACCATAAGGAATTTACACTTAAAATCTGCGCACTTACATTACTTCCACCCTGTATATGACATAATTAATGACGTTACTTGTATATCTCCATACCTTAGTTGGTTAAGGCAATATGTTACAAGTCTGAAGGCTGTGGATTAGAGTTCCGAGGGTCTGGATTTTTAAACTGGCCCAAACCTTCTGGCGCCATCATGCTCCTGTGGTCGATTCATTCCTCTAACAGAAATGAGCATCATAAGTATTTTTTGGGAAAACGGCGGCCATCACGCAGGGCTGACAACTCGTACGCATCGGCTAGTTAGATAGGGGTCTTCACTTCCTACTACCCCAAGGGCCTCCTAAAGCCTGTATTGGGATCACTTTGTTTTTATCAGTAAGCTTAGGATGGAAAAGTTAAAATTGTACAATTTTAGGTACCACTTGTCACAAAGACGGCATCCAAATAAAAAAATACATACAACTAAAAATTAAAAAAAATGCCTGAACCGGGATTTGAACCAAGAATCTCCAACTTTGGCATTCTCCCTTTGAGCTATCAAGGTATCAATGGACACATACGATTTTTTTCTCACTTTAAAACCCCCGTGTCCTTTTCTACTGAACACCATCCACATTACAATAAGAGCTGCTCCTAACTAACTCGTTGGCACTATCGAACCCGTAGGTTTGGCCGTGGGGACATAAGCTCTCCACACATCTCCATCCTGAGCTAATGTTTTCCAATCAACATCTGTATAATATACGTCTTTCAAATCACGGTTAATGTTATTCTCACCTCATTCTTGCTCTACCAACTGGGTGTTTTCTTACAAGAAGCTTCAATGCTCTTATTGCATTCCCCATTCGTGCCACATGTCTTGTTCTTCGCAGACTGTGAGATTTAACTGTTCTTATTATATCTTATTTCCTACAAAGATCATGTAGCTCACTGTTATCCAATCTTTTCCATTCGCCTGCCTGTTACGATAATCTTTCTTTGGTCCATTTCCTAGAATTTTTATCTCAAATACTCGTAATCTTTTCTCCTTCCTTAAAGTAAGAGTCCATGTTTTGCATCCATATAAACACTGGGATATTAGCAGTTTTATATAAATTGCAACGAGACCTGAATTTGGAATGGGTTTTTTAGTCCGAAGGACGATCCTCTCCGCTCTTCGAGATATTAATGTTGTCACATTTGATCTGATATGCAGGGATTGTGACAAAATGTATATAGGAAAAACAAAAAGAAATTTGAAAACAAGGGCGAAAAAAATCTTAAGAATGTCAAAAATTGAGAAGTGGAAAAGTCAGCAGTAGCTGCTCATGCTTGATCCGAAAAACATCTAATTGAATCAAAAGCTAGTCTAATTAAACAAATAGATAAACAAAAGGAACTGAAGGTTTGGGAAAAAATCCACATTCAGAAAAACAAATAAAAACTTATGAACTTCGAAATTCCCGCGAATTCTAACCTGATTCAGAGGTTTGTCGGTCCACCAACAGAGGGAAGAAGAAGTGGTTCTTCCGATCGACATAACATTAGTTAGCAAAACGGTACTGAGGATGGCTTTGTCATGACCCCGAAAACGCGATCTGCTTAGAAGATTAATTATGAAGAGAGGTATGAAACATTTGATTTTATCTTAAATTAAACCTCATAGTGATTTATTCCTATAAAAGTTCAATAGCTACATGTCTTATGCCATTCGTGCCTTCAGTGACACGATCTATCGGGAGAGGATGTTTAAATTTGGATCACATATATACTTTCTTTGACGTGGAGATCATTCCAGAAAGAGGGATTAGTTCAGTGCGGGAGCTCTTCCAAGAAAACATTTAAGACAAGACATAACATTCACTAACTCATTCATACTGAACAAGGTTGAAAGTTTTAGAATAATTATGATAGCCAAATGGTATTCTGGGGACAATTTGCTATTTGTAGCTTTAAAATTCCAGGCAGTTTTCTTATAGGCGATGAAAAATCTCGCACAGGGAAATTGCCCTGTCCGGGGATAGAACCAGGACCTTTTACTTACGAGGTAACATTGCCCCGAGATCACAGCAGAGAACATATTAATTCTTACTTAACAGCTATAGTATTGCCCTACATCTTCTTGTTTCTTCTATTTGGGCAGGGATAAAAACAAAAATCTGGGTATCCCTGATGTAGATAATGCCCCGCGTTGTAACCGAGTGGTTTAAGGCAATATGCCTTGGCAGAGAGCTACGGGACTTGCGCTCGTTCGAGTCCCCATGGGCGAAAAAAAAATCTAATGGATTTTCGGCCAGTATGAGACCGGTGCACTCCCAGCATCATGAGAAATTCGGGTAGCTACAATAAATAACGACTCCAGGTTGAAAAAAATCAGCTATAACGGCTGGGGTACACGACATGCTGACCATGTCACCCCTGTACTGGCTGGATGATCGTCCACCTCTTTGATTAACACATGTGGCTCAGCAAATAGTTGTGCAGTATTTTTAAACCACGCTCTGCCAAACCATTTTTGTGGCATATAATATAAAGATAAATAAATAAATGTTCAATTTACAAAGAAAAGAAATCATAGTAGATCATCTATACAAAAAGAAAATATGATATAAATCAACATACATACATACATTATCACTCACTCTAGTCCAGCCTCGGGTTGGGGGAAATACTGTCCTAGCGTCCCCACCCTGGCTTACTGGACTAAACAAACTAAACCAGCTCTCCTGAGCTGCTCTGACCATACTCAAATGGTGACTAAGTAGATGATGATTCGATGTTACAAAACACAGCTATTTATGAGAGTTCACAGGGAGCGCGATAGCATAGGGTGCGCACTAGGAAGGGAAGGGATAGATAGGAAAGCATTTGGCACTGTTCATAAAGATGACACTCGAGATGGAGAGGCGATGACGTATAGTTTGCGCAGTAAGACGTAATTCCTGTATCGAAATGTCCATTTCGGTACAGCAATAGTAATAAGGGTATATTAACATAAGGATAAAAATAATGATACAATTTGTTGACTGAACAAATCAATAACTTGGTATAAAGGGATTAAAAAAATTAAAGGAAAAATTTGTGAAGCTAGCAGTCGACTGGCAGAACTTGCGCGCTATGTAGTTGATATATACTTACTTACTCACTGGCACTATCGAACCCGTAAGTTCATGGCCGCGCGAACATAAGCTCTCCATACATCCCTATCCTGAGCTAATGCTTTCCAATCAATCCCTGTATAATCTACTTCGTTCAAATCATAGTTAATGTTATTCTCCCACCTCATTCTTGGTCTACCAACTAGGCGTTTTCCCTCTGGTTTTCCTACAAGAAGCTTCCATGCAAGTCCTTCATTCCCCATACGTGCAACATGTCCCATATATATATATATATATATATATATATATATATATATATATATATATATTATTCCAGCTTTTACAATGAATATACATTTTTCCGGTACCCATGTTCACAGTTAACTACACATTTGTTTCAACACATTCTTCCATTCCTGTCTGTTCATCCATATATCTTCTTCTATTTCCCATTTCCCTCTTAGCTTCATTGATTCCCTAAATCCACGTAATAGTTGGTCTACCCTTATTTTGCCTTCCCTGTGGTTCCCAGTCCATGATTATCTTAGGTAGTCTTCCTTCTTCCATTCTTCTAATGTGTCCATACCAATTTAATTGTTCTTCTTTATAAAATCTAATATTGAATATTGTACCTGCATTTTTTATTTTATATATGAATTTCTTGCAGCACGTCTCCAGTAGTCCATTTCAGTGGCGAGCAATTTTTTTTTTTTTTCATTTGTGCATTTAAAGCCCACACACCAGCTCCATAGGTAATAATGCTTCTGATTATGTATTAAAAATAGTTTTTTTTTTTGTTTCTTTGAAGATATGTTTGTCCCATGCTATTCCATTTAGGGCAGATATAGCATACTTTCCTATATTGATCCTGTTTCTTATCTCTGTTTCTTGTTTTCCATCTTTAGTAACTTTAATTCCCAAATACTTATATTCTTCAGTGTGTTTAATTGTCCCTAAATCTTCTTCTAGTATTAAATCTAGAGGAAGATCCCCTATTGTCATATATCTAGATTTATCCATATTGATCTTCAAACCCCATAAACTATATTCTTGTATTAATTTTCTAGTGAGGTATTCTATATCTTCAAATTCTTGAGCCAATATCAATTGGTCATCTGCAAACTGGAGTGTATATATTGTTGAATTATCATCTAGTGGTATTCCCATCGGTTTACATTTCTTTTTTCCATTCTTCAATAGATTTTTCAGTATAAATCTTATATAATATATATACACACACACACATATATATATATATATATATATATATATATATATATATATATATATATATGCCAATAACAAATTTAATTCTTAAGGACAAAATTCTCATGTGGTAGTGAGGATCCAAAATAAAAAAAATGCAATAAATGTTAAGGATGTGTAAAGTTTTCGAAGATGCAATGACTATTATTATTAAATACGTTTACATCAATTTTCTCTTTCTGTAAATAGACTATATGAGTTTGAACTAAAGCTTTTCTAATGTCGCTTTTTTAAAAACATAAATGAACCAAACTTCTTGTATAAATTATGAGAGATATAAATCACGGGTGTAAGATTAAGATTTGCCGACAGTAAAAGCGCTATTTTTTATCAAACCCCTAACACCGAAACACAATTTTAATTGTAGTAAATATGAAATATTGCTAATGGGACCCCTGCAGAGATATCTAAAACGACGTATGACACTTCTTGTGCTGTCGCTGGTAGCTCACCTAGCGGCCATGTTGGTAACCCGACACGTCGGAGTTTACAAGATAAATTTGTGCAATTAAAAACCCCTTGCTCTAAAATTTATCAACTCGGATGTACGCTATAGTGATCCTTGTCTTAACGTAAAATTTATTAATCCAATTTGTTCAAGTATATAATACTGACTGACTTTGTGTGCTTTTAGTTCATACCGGTATCTTCTTCCTTTTTTACTGTACCTCGTACAGTCATCTCCACAACACAGTAACTCCTCTCAATATTAATAAAATTCATAATAAAACTCCGTTGAGGCGTTAGTCACAATATTAAGATAATAATAAAAATAATCGTCCGCAGTGGTCTAGTGGATATGATCCTTGCCTCTAATTCCGAGAGGGTCTCGGGTTGAAACCCGGCCGTGGTCGATAAATTGGAAAAATCCAAGGGACAACTCCTCTGGGAGGGACTTTTAAGCAGTATCTCCCGAGTCTGAAGATTTTCAGGCTCGTACAAGAACAACAAGCCTGAATAAAAAAGGCATCTGCGCAAAATTTACCGAACGTTCCCATCCTAGTACATACCTGCACCTTCTAGAGAATGGCGTGTTTGCTATCGACGGCCTAATTAAGGCGTCATGACTTATCACTTCTGGTGTTTGCCATGGGTGTATCTGGCTTTAGTGTCTCTAATGACAGAGAATTTTCACTCTTAGAGTTTATTGTGTGTGTGTGTGTGTGTTTTCGAATTGAAAGATTAAGTTCTTCGGTCATAATGGTCTTTTGGATATGTCTTATATCTTGGGTTGTCGTATATCTTGGTTTCCTAGAATGCCACAATGAGGCGGAACGCTGACCCTGAGCCACTCAATGACATCTATAGGAAAACAAGTGTAACTATATTACTATAGTTGAATTTCTCCCCTGTAGAGGGAGAACGCCTTTGTCTCACTGAGGACACAAGGGTATGCTACTACTAATATAAAATTATAAAATAGTGTATCTTCAAGATCAGTCTCCTCAACTTCTTAGACTATTACACAACTGTAGGGCCTTTCGGGACTGTCCCATCATCAGCAGAAAGTAGCTAATCTATTTCATTAACCCTCGATGAAGTAGGCATATTTCTATTGATGATGGGTCTAGTCCCGAAAGACCTCCAGTTGTTTAATAGTCTAAGAAGTTGAGGAGACGGGCCTTCAAGGTACCGGTACACATTTTTAATTATAATTTTAATATTATGACTAACTCCTTTACACCAAATAATTATTTACTGTTAAACTTCTGTTAAATAACCATTCGCATGGCAGTCTCAAAGAAAAAATGGCCGTTAATAGAGGTGGTCGCTTAGTACGTGTAATACTAATAGGCCTAATAATAAAAAGTTAATCGTCTACTCGTGTTCGGCGTAATGCCAGATAGAGGATGATATGTGATGAAGTTCCTATTATTGAAGGTATCTTATCTATAGGGATGCTGGCTGACCAGGCCTGTCATACATCACAGGGGCAGATGAAATGAAAAGAAACTAAATAAATGGCGGAATATGTTTTGTCAGGGGAAAACAGGAGAAATTCCGATAAAACCCTGTCCTGGCTCCGTTTGGAGAACCACGAACTCCACATGGAGTGACTGAGACGAGAACTCGCAACGCAGAAGTTGAGGGTGAGCCACCTAATAACAGTAGAAATAATAATAAACAATAACAATAATCAGATTCTCGTGTGGGCATTTCTCTCTCCCCATTTGTAATATTATGTTCTTCTTTCCAGCGGCATCTTAGTCTCCCTAATTTATTTTACCCTAGGGTCTATAGTAGGCCTACAGTATTTATTATTAATAGTCTCCGCTAATGATGATGATGATGATGATGATGATAATAATAATAATAATAATACTCTTCTTCTTCTTCACTTCACGGGCTAGGCAAATTGCCTGTTCCGCTCACAGTTGTTCTGTCCATCTTTTTCACTGGTCTTCCTACATTCCTTGAACCTCTTGGCTTGTAGTTGAATGCTGCTCTTGGTAATCTTGATACATTCATTATTTCCACGTGTGTAAACCATTTCTCTCTATATTCTCTGATTTTCTCATCCAATTGATATATATTTAACTCTTCATTCCTTATCCGATCCAATCTTGTGCAGCCTTTTGTTCTTCTAAGGAAGTTCATTTCTGCGCTTTGTATTCTACTTTGCAGTTCTTTGGTCATTACCCAAGTTTCGCTTCCATAAAGTAATGCAGGAACTGCCAATGTTTTATAAAATTTCAATCTAGTATCTCTTCTTGTTTTATTCTTTAATGTTTCATGTATAGTTCCGCATATCATTTGAAATTTCGACAGTTTCACATGTATGTCTCTTTCAGTTTTTGTGTTTATAGTAAAATTACAACCCAAATAATTAAAATTTGTTACTTGTTCCAGAGGTATTATTATTATTATTATTATTAATAATAAAAGTGATTTTACTACCTGCTTAGAAGAGCCTTGGCATAGGATATTAGGAGATTAAGGCATCCACATATCTAGACAATCAACACGATATGTCAAGCAAGATGTCAGCCTTAGATAACGGCCACCTTTACTCCCAGAATGAGTCGAGCACAGGGT
Source organism: Diploptera punctata (assembly GCA_030220185.1). Classification (NCBI taxonomy): domain Eukaryota; kingdom Metazoa; phylum Arthropoda; class Insecta; order Blattodea; family Blaberidae; genus Diploptera; species Diploptera punctata. The sequence goes on along the minus strand of JASPKZ010000692.1, from coordinate 122,512 downwards.
GATAGTGCCGCCAGAAGATTTTTAAGTCGGTTTAAAAATCCTGACCTCATCGGGAACCGAACATGCGAACTTCCAGTTTGTAGCTTATTGCCATAACCAGTTATTATAAAGAGTATTACAATAATAATAATAATAATAATAATAATAATAATAATAATAATAATAATAAAAGGTTTATATAAATTGACAGATATATGATTATAAGGTATGTAGATTGATTGGCATTAGTTTGTCCTCAGTTAGGAACATGGGAAGTTTCTTAACCAGACTAATTTAGTTATATTTATTTCCGTATACATGTCAGCGAGTGACATGTGGTAATACATCGACTTGAGGAGACATCTAGCAGGAAATTGAAGTATTGCTTGGATGGAGGAAATTCGGTTAAATTTTGTTCAGAAGTACTTTTATTCAGGCTTGAAGTTCTTTTGCGAGCAAAAAAATCTCCAGACTCGGAACACACGGCTTTAAGTCCCTCCCGGAGGTCTTGTCCCTTGAATGTTTCCCTCCTAAAAAATCCATCGACCCTTCCGGGCTTGAACCCGCGACCATTGGGACTATAGACAAGGAACATAACCACTAGACCACCGCGGCCGACAGGTAGTTGGATAGTATTTTAATATTACAGACTTGAGATTATTTTACTTGGTGTAAATCTATGACCTGGATCCACGACTTTTGAAGGAACCCATACTCAGGATTTTTATGCCCTGAAAAATCCGTCGACTCATGAATAGTTTGAACCCACGAACCTCGGAACATTACGAGAAAAATTCTGATGGCAAATTTATGGCACATTAAAGAACCTCAAGGTGAAATAGAAGCATTTGAGCAATGTTTGTCGGTACTTTTACGCCCACCTCTAAATTGAATACCGGTATGTAATTACATAGCCTATGCATCAGAAACTTACACTCTTTTAAAGTCAAATGAGACATTTTTGGCTATTTTTGAAAGGTATTAAGAACAGTTTAAGGGGCTGTGAAAGAAGGTGATATTTGGACAAGAAGGAGAAATTGTTAATTTTATAAATTATATAAGGAACTCGATTTAGTGAAGTATATAAAAATTAATAGATTGTCCTGTGCTGGACATTTGATACGTGTGGACAATAATAAAAATGTTGAAAAGATCTGTATGGCACAACCATTGCAAACCAGAAAATTTGGAAAACCAAAATTAAGATGGGAGCATGATGTCATGCAAATATATTAGAATTAGTACAATTATAAATTGGAAGAATTTAGCAACAAATAGAGAAGTCTGAAAGGACATTCTGAGGAAGGCTAGGGGCCCAGAACGGGCTGTCATGCCATATATGATGATCTAAATTGAAAGACCTTAGTTCTTAAAGAGCGTGGGCTTGAAAGGGTCCCTTTCAAGCCCAGAGTCCTTTGGAATGGACATAACTCATTTCTTTTTTCAAATAATCATCTAACTGTAAATATTACCTTCCATGTATATATATTTTATGTTTAAGTGGATTTTTTTATAAATGTTAGATTATAACATATTTCTGTGTGCATATTTTAGTGATTTTTAGGAATAAAAATCCAAACTCGAATATGTGGAAATTTCGCTTTGCGAGTAGATTACTTTTGGATGTCAGTGTACATGAGGTTTTGTGGTTGTGTGGCCAATTCATTACAACTCCAGGCTGTTTTAACACCAAGTCCTTGTTTAAAAGGACACGCACCGCTATATACCCATGTAATGGTCTAGTTAATTGAGATTGTATTTCTTACATAGGCTTTTTTTTCTAGATTGTAATATACAAGGAGGATTTTTCTATGTTGGCAACGCTGCTAGAAGGGACAGCTAGATTATTGAGATGCAGGGAGACTGTCTCTTATTAGGGTCATCATCAATGTCTATTACAATGTTACACATACAGTGATTAATCTCTTTAGTCAATTATCTCAACATTTGTTTTTTACTTGATTCTCTGTTGACTGTACCATAATAATTCATGAATTATATTAATCTTACTATTCAGTTTAACGTCGCCAGACTTCTCGGATTTGCCTAAAATTATAAAGAGTAAATTTAGAAAACAGCTGACTTGCATATAAACTTTCTGTGAAAACACAGTAAAAAAAAAACAAATTTTACAGGAGGGGGAAAAAATTAACCTCGTGATTTTTACATACACTTGCTTATAGACGTTCTAACATCTAGATCAAGGATAAAAGTTAAAAATTAAAATGTACCTGTTGGCAGGTGCCGTCGTCCTCAACCTTGTTAAAATGATGTATATAAAATATTAACTGGAGGCCTTTCGGAAGTTAATTTCCATTATCAGTAGGCTGAGCTTCAGCTACTAGTTATTGTTGTTTGCGACGATGTAGACTCCAAGTAAACAACAATAACTAGTAGCAGACGCTCAACCTGCTGATGATGGAAATTAACTTGCGAAAGGCCTCCAGTTAATATTTTACATACATCATTTTAACAAGGTTGAGGACGACGGCACCAACCAACAGGTACATTTTAATGTTTAACTTTTATATTATGACTATTCACCTCAACTGAATTTCATATGAATTTTATTAGTACAGATCAAGGACACACAAACTACAGCCGCGGGTCAGATACTGCCCTCCGTCACATTCTATCCGGCCTCTAAAGGGCTGTAGCATTCTAATAAATTAAAATATGCTAGTCTATCAGTAATGGAATAAGAACTTGTGAAATATGTTATAACGACATTTAAAGAAAAGTAGCAAATCAACAACATACGCTTATAACAACATCTAAATAGAGCCTACTGCCTGCGCCATCTTGATATTTTTTCCATTTGACCCGCAAAACAAATTGCGTTTGGGCGACTTTGACCTACATTACATTGTCTCTAGGATATTTAGGGTGTAATGCCACTAAGTTTTTTTATATTAACCAAATATACAAATCCGTGAAAAATAAGACTTAGCCTACGAGTTTTTTTTTTAAAAGAGTGGCGATGTAATATTCTATGCCTTGTGAAACATTTAAGATTGGTAAAAGATTGGGTAAAAAGGCGTAACAATTTACTGATGACTACGATAACGGTCAAAGCTAGTTTAAACCAGGTTTTAATAAGGATTTCATCTCATTTCACTCCTCGATCTGGTATAACGTCGGACACTAGTTAGTATAGGGTTTAATTACTTTACTTTTTACTTAACAGAGTAATGTAAAAGTCCGTTACGCAAAAACTGCATAAACTAAGCGAATTCATCAGCAAATCCAAGTTATGATCCAATTTCGCTGGTTTACGGAATATATCTATATTTACTGTTGTATAATTTTATAGAAATTTAAATAATTTCTATAGATTACTGTTATATTACTTTATTTCATTCCATTAGCTCGGTTTAATCTCTCATCTTATAGGCACTTTTACATGTCACACGTCATTCGGGTCTTATAACGGCAAGACCTGTTCGAGAGAGGGATTTTTTTTAACTCTGGATCGCATACTTTTTTTGACCACGCAAAGACATGGAGGGCCTCCACGAAAGAGTGGTTAGCACAATGTCATGACCTCCTCCGAGATAATAGAACATGAAGACGAAACACACCATTCACACACACACACACATATGGATATTGAACATGGCGAATATGATAATGATGATTATGGTGGACAGATAATGTTCGGGGACTGTTTGAGCCTTAAAATTTCCTGACAATTGTCTTACAGGTGAGGAAACCCCCCTCCAAAAAAAAAAAAAAAACACCCAGGAAACTTGTCCCGACCGGGGCTATTACTTTATTAAAGATAATAAACAAATTGAACTATTATATCTCATAGGCTATTTAAGAGTTGAATACATTTCATTATAGACCTATACCTATACATTGCTATGATACAAACATGGCGCCTGCTAGAGATTTTTTTTTTTTTTTAATTTCAGGTTTCAGGTAAACCCCCACTTCTAATGGTCAGATTTCCCTACTTTTTGGCTAATATTTTTATTTTAATAACATGTACTGAGTTTCGTTGCAAAACGTGGAACATTGCGACTGCTAGAGCGATTTTATATCTTCCTTTCAGATGAACTCCACCTAATGGTCCGAAGTTTGATTCTGATAAAACAAAAATTGCGGTCGCTAGAGCGTTAACTCACACACATATATATATATATATATATATATATATATATATATATAAAAAATCCTTTACAAACTTTGGTCATGGTCATTTTCGGTGCCCGCTAGATAGATCGGTGAAGATTTGTAACAGTTTTTCAAAACAAGTTTAATGAGAACATTAATAGCTTCATTACTTCGAAACTTGCTAAAAAAATAAATGTGAGGTAAGTGGGAACTCAAAGATTAAAAGATTACTGGATCAAAAAAGGGCATAATTGTAGAAAGTTGTCGATATTGAAACATGCAGTAGACTATAAATCAGAATATGTAAATTTCCGAACCTTTGTATATACAGAAGTGTATTGTTGTTGTATGCCTGAGAATGCCTGACAGAAGTGACATAAAGAGACTGACAGCACAGAAATATGGCCATGAAGACGATTATTAGTCATTCAAAATATCTTTGCAGGCGGAAGAATTACGAAGCTCTGTTTGTTGCTACACGTGACGTCACATAAGGTAGTGTATACTGTCAGCGTCCCACGTCCCATTCCTCTCTGCACTCTAGATAGCAGTGCCATGTGTTTTATTCCTGCATAAACACGACTGCAGTGCCCTCCATCAACAACTGCACTTACTCCTTAAACGGGTAATAACAAGAAAACAAGTCAACAAGTTTGAAAGCTTCAAAATCAGTTCTAAAAAAATATCCTTTTTGGTCACATATTTCATTACAATACTTTTCTTTAAAACAATTTTTGAAGTTAAAATGTTTGGGGGGGGGGATAAGGGAAAGAGCAAGGGAGACCGTCAATATTTTTTTAATCAAGCCACCAGGTTGTTATTAGGACATTTCTGGCATTCTCTCCTGGCATGTCATACTTGTAACCCACTTCTGAGGTTGGGGCACCTGGAAGGCGAGCTTACGCTGCTACGATGATGATAAGAAAGATGACGGTAATGATGCGCCAGGAGAGGCCTTAATCTAATGATGCGAATATGATTATGATGACCAGATGGTGTTCGGAGACAATTTAGGTCTTAAAGTTTCCTGGAATTTGTCTTATAGATGAGGAAAACCCCCGAAAAAAATCTCACCCAAGAAACTTGTCCCTACCAAGAATCGAACTCGGACCCGCACAAGACAGCACGCTACCTCGAGACCACAGCGAAGAAATGAAAGTGTAGTTGAAAGAAGAGAATTATGGTTTCATTGAGAAGCATTGCCTTTACAATATGTTGAAGATGATTATAGGGACATTTTATCTTGCCTCCTTCCATACCATCTCTTTTTTTGTAAATAATATGATTTTTCCAGAGCATTCTATATGAAGGAGGAAGGAAAGCAAATGAAACGTTAAAAGTAATTTGTTTATTAGAAAGAGAGAGAGAGAGAGAGAGAGAGAGAGAGAGAGAGAGAGAGAGAGAGAGTGAGTGATATGAATGTAAAACATGTTTGAGAAAAATATGGATATTTGTATCCAGATGGTGGTAATTCATTGTTACGGTCCAGCACATAGAGCACCTCAAGGGTCCTGTTTGACGGGTTGCTCTGTTATGGATGGACAGGCATTAACACTGTGGCGCATGCTCATAATTACCATATTCCTAGAACTGCGTTCTACTTGTGCATATAAAAATGTATTTTGATTTATTTATGACATCAATATATTTTAAGTATGCACTTTACATTTGCTGATACTAATAGTTTATTTATCTTATTAATTTGGACAATATGACATTTGCTAAGTGCAATTATAATAAAAAAATAGGTAAAGTGAGCCCACAATAGGCCTTAGGAGGACCTTGAGAGTGATATGAATGTAAAACATGTTTGAGAAAAATATGGATATTTGTATCCAGATGGTGGTAATTCATTGTTACGGTCCAGCACATAGAGCACCTCAAGGGTCCTGTTTGACGGGTTGCTCTGTTATGGATGGACAGGCATTAACACTGTGGCGCATGCTCATAATTACCATATTCCTAGAACTGCGTTTTCTACTTGTGCATATAAAAATGTATTTTGATTTATTTATGACATCAATATATTTTAAGTATGCACTTTACATTTGCTGATACTAATAGTTTATTTATCTTATTAATTTGGACAATATGACATTTGCTAAGTGCAATTATAATAAAAAAATAGGTAAAGTGAGCCCACAACAGGCCTTAGGAGGACCTTGAGACAGGGACTTGAAGCCTCCACTTTTCTAGAAAATTGGTACAGGGTGACAGCCATATTTACCCCCAGAACAAACTTCCTGGTACTCATTTACGCGATAGAGGCTGAGTCGACGCATAGTTCTGTAGGTACCCGCTCGTCTGCCATGAAGGTCGTATTACTACATAATGGCTGATATAATGCAGCCTGCGTATGTTTATGTCTTGCAAATACACTCAAAAAGTAGTCGGTAGTATGACTTGAAAATTTGAATATATGAGTTTTCAGGTAAGGCAAGTGTTAAAGAAAAAGAATACTCGCTATCTATTGAGCGCTAAAAATCATTAGATATAGGAGTTCACCGGAAGACGAACATTTAAAAATTGGCTTTAGCGATCGAAATGTTCGATTTTCCCAAGGCGAAACTCAGTATAGATGCTAGCTAAAATAAATCTAAAGCAAAGCAGGATTGATTCGCCAACAATTCCGTGAAATCCATCCGGGCTATTAGATATGTGGGGGGTCTGTCTGGCCTGATTCCGACATTAGTAAATTGAGTCTAAAAACCGCCATGTTCGGTGCTGCGAAACCTATACGAACCAGACAATTAATTAAAAGCTGTAAGATCCATATATATAAAAATAAATTTAGATTCTAAATTCTTATCCGGTACATCATTCTGATAAGATATTCTTTTTAGAAAAAATCTGAGTTACGTAAATTTATTGTAAAGTACATATAATGTCAAACTAATCATTTCGACATAGGCCTTACCCTGCATCTTTGACATGTTCATCGCCACTTAAAAAAAAAAATTATTTGGAACATATCACAGCCAATGAGTAAGACGGCGACCCGGAAGTTTCCAAAGAGTTTATTTTGTTAATGTTGTGTTTTATTGAGAGATACGGCGATTGTGGACGCATAGATATTTCCATTTTTTTCTTGATTGACCCTCCTCATGGTCTGGTTTAAAAATAATGTTGACATCCCATCGTTAAAAAACCTTAGTACCATATTTCTTATTCTTCTTCTTTCTAATATTTCGATGTCTATTAAAAGGTAAAGCGACATCTAAATTATTGCGTAACGTAAGTTGGTTTAAGAAGCAGAGTCGTTAGCTTTCCGGCGAATTCCTTCCTACTCGAACCTCTATTATACAATCCCCATTGTCATAATAACCTGATCCCGATTTACCCTGGTTTCGCTCAGTTGGAAGAGGCAGACGCTAGATTGTAATTAATTTAATTTACTGCGTGATCCTTTTCATAAAGTAATGCCACGAGTGAATTTTCTAATTTATCTAGAGAAATTTGGAAATCAAGAGTGGCATTTGGGGGGCAGGACGTATTTAAGCGATTATGAAATTAAGGTCTGTTTACTTACCTCACAAATCATTAGTTAACTATAGTTTATTTTAAAATATTTATATATTTAATGTAAACGGTGATGTTTGAAAACAAATCAGAAATGATGAGGTTATGTTCATTCTACTGCTGCTTGATGCGATATTAATTTATTGGCCAATAAAGATCGCAATATTATACGAGTGCACCCAAGATGGAGAAATAATGAGGACACACAAAAAATCAAACATATATCATAATGCAACATTACGGGTTATGCGTTTATTTTGTTTAACTAAACAACTCAATAAAATCAAGGAATCTTTTCATAATTTGCTATATTCAATGTATTTTTGGAGAAAAATAATGCTTTGACCTGTTCAGAACATTAAAAAGCTTTCTTTATCACAAAAGCAGGAGCTGATAAAGAGAAATCGATAAAGAGCGAGGTGAAACACGGCTGTCATTGGTTGTAAAACAACATTCATTGAAACGTGATTGGTCATTGACTAGCATTTGTGGCATGAGTTAAATAGTCATTGTAATCCCATTTCATAGTGACATTGAAATTAAATCAGCGAACTTATTCAGAAAACACATAATATATACACAACTAAAGTCCGTCACGCAGGAATTGCGTAAAGTAAGTGAATTCCTCAGAAAATCAAAGTCATGATCTGATTTCGCTAGTTTATTCCATAAATTGGAGAAACTCAATGCATTATGCTAACTTATTTAAACGTGTCGGACTGCAGAGAAAACAAACTTATAACTTAATATCTTTACCTTTAAATATTGTTGTATAGGCTAATTTGATACAAATTTAAATAAGCTCTACTGATTATTTTTTCTAATACTTAAAATATTAAATACATTAAACTAATATATATCTAATGGGATATATTGCCAATTTAGGTTTAATTAAATTATATGGTATACCTTATGACGAATCAAAGATGGTGGTTGCTGGAGCGAATTTTTAATTTCGGCTTTCAAGCAAACCCGCACTTCTAATGGTCGGATTTCTCTGACTTCTGGATAATACCCAACTTATTGAGTTTCGTTGCGAAACAACGTAAATTGCGCTGCTAAAGCGATTTTTAAAAATTCGTTTCAGGTGAACTATCACAACTAATAATTTGATTTTGCCTACTTTGGTTTTGATGAAAAAAATTACTGCCGCTAGAGCGTTAACTGACGCATACACAATAAATAAATATATATATAATGTATATAGTCTACCGCTGTGGTCACGCAGCGGGCCCGGGTTCGATCCCCGGTCGGGAAAAGCTTCCTGGGTGAGATTTTTTCCGCTGTTTTTCCTCACCTGTAAGACAAATGTAAGGAAGCTTTAAGGCCCAAGCGCCCCCAAGCATCATCTGCCCATCATCATTATTATTATTACTATTATAATATTCACCGGTGTGGAAAGAAACGGGAAGCTACCACTCCTATAAATCCCTACAAAAGATGCAAGCATAGCATGAAAATGCTATGGTTGCAGTGAAAGACCTGCCCTTGATCAGAACACTATAGAATATATATTTCTTGGTCATGGTAGTTTACAACATTTAATACATCATTTTTATTTCAAATTTTAAAAGATGCGATTCATTTAAAGCGAATTGGGAATTCAATAACTTTTTGCTCTTTTAAATTTTTCTTTTGTTAAAAACATGTAAAACTTTGAAATTTGAATTAAAACAATGATCATATTGAAGTAAGTGGTTAGCGTATTTTGATGTATCTAGATTTCTATCAGAGCATATAACAGATATCTAGATACTTCAAAATACGCCAACCACTTACTTCAATATGAATATTACAGCATATAATAGAAATCTAGATACTTCAAAATAAGCTAACCACTTACTTAAATATGATCATTGTTTTAATTCAAATTTTAAAGTTGTGTGTACATGTTGTAACAAAAGAACTTTTAGAAATTTAGAAATGAATAAATTAAAGAATAGCAAAAAGTTATTGAATTCCCAATTGGTTTCAAATGAATCACATCTTTTAAATTTTAAATAAAAAATGATGTATTAAATGTTGTAAACTATCATGACCAAGAAATATATATTCTATAGTGTTCTGATCAAGGGCAGGTCTTTCACTGCAACCATAGCATTTTCATGCTATGCTTGCATCTTTTCTAGGGATTTATAGGAGTGGTAGCTTCCCATTTCTTTGCACACCGGCGAATATTATATTAGTAATAATTATAATTCTTTTACATACGAATTCCTGCTTCCCTACAGTGTATTGAAACAGCTGTCACGAGTGTTGATTAAAATAAATACTTTATAAAACTTCGATATTAATAATTACATTATTTTCAACTGATTACATAAGGGAGTCTTACTATTCGTTATACTATGTTGAAATCTTATTCCTATAGTGTTTAAAAATCCTCGCCTCAATTATAGTTAACGCTATATTTCGTAAAATGAATTACACATACATATTCATATAATACATACGAATGTATCTCTACAAAAAAAAATTATTACAACGTTGATTGTTAAAAAAAGCGTCACGTCTCTGTAGAAACAAAGTGCTTAATAAAACTTAAATTTCCAGTACATTAAGATGTATTTAAACACAGTGAGAAAAATCAGTTGACAGTTGTTTACGCCTACAGATAGTTATATAGACTGTATGCAAAGCGCGCCTGCTTAAGCAGTTGCAGTCCACGCACGGCGTAAATACGTCATAAATAACTAGAACTTATGGAACCCGCAGGATCAATGCCGCACTCACTAAGGTCTTCCATTGCTCCCTAACCTATTGGATCCATTTATATAACTGATATCCACTTCTCTAATATCTATCTCAAATGATCCTCTAACTTACGCATATGCCATCCTAATGGTCTTTTTCACAAGGTTTCTTTTTAATATTTTTAAAAAACACTCGTGCTTCAGGCCTGCTATAACTCATTTGACACTATCGAATTCCTAGATTCATGGCAGCGCGAACACAAGTTTCCATACATCCCTATATTGAACTAATGCTTTCCAATCATCCTCTGTATAATCTATTTCCCTCGAATCATGGTTGATGATATTCCCCCACCTTTTTCTTGGCCTATATATGGGAATTTCCCTCTGGTTTTCCTCAACTTCCCATGCCCTTCTTCCATTCCCCATTTTTGCCATATGTCCTGCCCATCATAATCTACGAGAATTAACTGTTCTTATTATATCTGGTTTTCCTATCAAGATTATGCAGCCTGTCTGTTCATGTCTCTTTGGCCCAAAAATGTTCCTAGGAACTTCATTCTCAATATTCGTAATCTTTTCTCCTCTCTTAAAGTAAGAGTCCACGTTTCGCATTCATATAATAGAAGTTATAAATTTTCAGTTTAACGTGTTTTTTAGAAGTTTCTGGCAATATTAGGGGAACGTTTTAATGTTATTATAATTTTAAAAATATATTCCAAGTTTTTACTTAATCCTAATGCCTTAACATTGCATATTCGGGTCAGTTCATTGTTAGCATATTCTAGTTTTTTTTTTTTTTAAAGTTGACCAAGTTAATTTAGTTACCATTATTTTCCTACAGCTGCCAGTGAGTGATATGTGGTAAGAAGATCGCCTCAATGAAAAACCTAGTAGGTAACTAAGGTATTGTTTGGATGGGAAATGGCGATTAAATTTTGCTCAGAGGCAGTTTTAGGCTTGAGGTTATTTTACACGCCCGAAAATCTTCTGACCTGGGACGCACGACTTAAAGTCCTTCCAGGAGGAACTGGCCCATGGAATTTTTCAATCCTAAAATCCATCAACTCCGGCAGGAGTTGAACCCACGACCCTCAGGGTAGAGGCAAGGAACATAACCACTAGACAAGCAGGTAATGGTAGTAGTAACAGTAGTAATAATAGTCTATTACAGTAAAATATATACAGTACAGAGGTATTTACAAATGGATCTCACGGGCAGCAAACCTCACGTGCTGATAGTTCATAATCAATACATTAGTGTATAGTAATGACATACAAGTAGCCAAAACAACAGATGGCATTACAATTATTACACTGGAAATTAAACAATTAAGTTATGCCTGCATGAACTTTCGTCTTAGGGGAGGAGAAAATATTACAAGTATTTGAGAATAAAGTTCTTAGGATTTTTTTTGGAACAATGACGGATGAGCAGACAGGTGAATGGAGAATATTACTTAACGGTATGCTACACGATCTTTATAGGAAACCAGATATAATAACAGTTAAGTGTCATAGACAGCGATGGGCAAGACGTGGTAATAATGGGGAATGAAAGAGGGGCATGGATACTCCTTGTAGGCTATAAAACAAAGCAATGTCAGAAATAACTCCATATTGAAATGTTTGTAAATGTTCGTTTTTTTTCTTATTATTTTTCAAATGTTAAATAATCCATAAAAATCTCATTTTTAATCCTTACAAATGAATATTAATTAACGCCAGGAAAATTTTAAGATTTACATCAAATTTGAAAAGCCTCTAAATTATGGATAGCATGTCTCTATGTATTTACCTCTTCATTAAAAAAGAGAACAGCCATAAAATGATGAATTTAATTCTCCCGCATTATAATGGTATTTGTAATATTTTTCCCATCGGAAAGATGCGTGCTATGTTAAAAGTGTTCAGGTATGCCTCAAGCCTCAACACGCTACTTGCTTATTTTTTTACTTTCTTTATAACATAAATATATTCTTAAATAAAGAAACGCATCGTGCTATCATTTCATAACAGATGTAAACTTGTGGGGCGTGCCTTTTATTTCATAGCTAATGAATTGGTACAATTACAGTTAAAATATCTCGATTAACTCGCGTAACCCAACTATTTTATTATGTATTAACCTTATTATAGAACACGCCGCATTTAAAAAATCGCTTGTTGGATCGCATCCTAAGCCCGACTATGGTTCGAGGTTCACGACTTCAAAACCGGCCGGAGTTGTTGGATTCTTAGGGCCGTAAACATCCTGAACATGGCTTCCATCGTAAGGGAAGTAAATACATGGATCCCGTGTCATATATGTATGGGGCAAAACAAAAACCCCAAGTCTGAAAAAAATAGGTATCTGAGCACAAATGCCTGCCTGTTTTAGCGACCGTATTTAAACTGCTAAGTTAATGAACTAAGCTGTAGAAGAGCGTCGTTAAATAAAATCTTCTTTCTGAAAGTTCTTAGGCCACCCTACAGGGGAGAAATTGAGCCTTACTAATTTAGATACACTTGTTTTCGGATAAATGCCATTGAGTGGCTCGGAGTCAGCGTTCCACCTCATTATGACATCTAGGAAGCCAAGGTATTACTATGATTGGAAAATTCGGTAAATTTTGCTTAGAGGTTTTTAAATTCAGACGGATCTTTTATGAACCTGAAAATCTTCAGACTCGGGACCTACGGCTAAAAGTCCCTACGAAGGACTTGCTCCTTGGATTTTTTCATCCTAAAAAACCCTTCGACCCCAGTAGGGTTTGAACCCGCGACCCTCGGGACCAAGAGCAAGAAGTATAACCGCTGGTCCACCGCGGCCGACGATAAATGAAATATTCGCAAATTATTTATATTATTATTGGAAATACAACTGTAATAGTTCAGCGACTGCCTCATTCAGAATGACAGTCCATTTAGTTCTCCTCCTCCATCTCCTTATTCCCAAATTCTATAGGTATTCCTATTCAGTCCAACCATCTCAACATAGGCCCGGCCTAATCTCTTCTTTTCTTTTTCTCACCCACAAAGATCTTCAAACTAATTCTATCCTCCATTCTCACAAAGTTGCCTATCTACTTGTATATCTCATATACGCCCCTTCGTAGAAACGTAGGTAGTTTCTTGACCTAGCGCAATTCATCAATACTTCTAAAATTCATTTTAAATCACCGGTTGAGGTTATGTAGTAAAATGTTAAAATAAGTAGCTGATATATCAGTCGTCCATAACTATTCATTTTAGCTGAGGACGACTGGTATATCAGGTATTTATTTTATAAATTTTGACGTTTAGCACAATTTAGATACGCTTATTTCCGTACATATGAAACATTTCATAAAGATGAACCTATAAAAAATCATTTTTAGTAAAAAAAATATTTTGGAAAGTCCGTGAGAAACATCTGTTAATGAGTGAATTGCACAACCGAAATTTAAACCACGACCCCAGTTTTCCAATTTTTAAATGTTTCCATAACAAACATAAAAACTGAAAATATACTTAATTTAAAAACAATCTTAAACTTAAATACAAAAACAAATGTCTGAACCATGACCATGGTCTCATAACAATTTCTGTGGATTTTCAATTATTTTACAATAATTATGGAAACATAAAAACATTACGAGGAAGAAGAAGTTCGGGAAGACCAAAGAAAAGATGGAAAGAGCAGCAATTTGGAGCCGGAACAGGCTAGTAAATAAGCCTAAACCGTGAAGTAAGAAGAAGAAGAAGAATAAAAAATTGGAAAACCAGTGTCCTGATTTAGGCTTCAGTTGTGTAATCTCCTTAATATAGGCCCTATTCTCTCAATGAGATATATAGTTGCCACTCTACATAAGTCTTCTACATTTAATGTGACTAAATAATGTGTTTATTTTAATTTCAAATGAGCCTATATAGGGCTATGCAAAATACTTAGAATCTTCATGTGTTTATCCTTGAGCCCATAATCCTTTCATACTTTTTATTATTATTTTTTTAGAACACATTTTCGCAGACTGAAGTCGCGTGGGGAAACGTGGTTTAGTTTTCGTCACAAAATCAAGTTTTTGTAGAAAATGGTACGAGAACTTAATGCAGAAGCGGTCTGACTTTCATCACGGCATGTTAAGTGTTTCCCATGTCATCTGACGTCATGATCAGTCAGGTAATTGATCCTCACGATCACAGAGGGTGGAATGGCCCCTTATACTGCATTTTCTTTTTAAGAGCTATGTTAATTCCTAGAAGTCGTTTGAACCTAAAGCGGATGTATACCAGATGTTTCAGAATTCATCTGAAGACATTTATCGTTATAGAGGAGTTGCAGACAAGCAATTTGCGATAGGAAATCAGGGTATTAGAGATAAAAAAATTCTCGAATGAAGGATCAGTTCAATGTCAGGGCCTCCTTCGAGACCACACAACATTAAGATAAAAAACTACATTATGACTCTTAAAAATAGGCTTCTGCAATGTCAAATCAATAATTTATTTATATTAAGCTTTATGATGACTATTTAACTCATGCCCCAAATGAACAATCACGTTTCAATGAATTTTGTTTTACAACCAATCACAGTCGGCGTTTCACCTCCATAATTATCGAATTTCGATTACCAAAATAAAGAGAGCACCTCCTTTTTAATATTCTGAACAGGTCAGAGCATTATTTTGCAGTGACTGACTCTCTAACTAATAATAATAATAATAATGATTTGTTTAATCAATGGAGTTGGTGTTTACTTGGTGAAAATCCATTACGTATTTAATTAAATAAATGTTTTATTTATTCTGGCAGCGTTAAGGCCATAAAGCCTTCTCTTCCACTCAAACCAGCACAAACACAAATAAATATTTGACAAATATAGATATACACTATACTAATTATAAAGTGTTAAAAATATATTAAATGTTGTAATGTAAATTTCATGCACAAACAACATTTTATATGATAATAACAATAATAATACTTACGATAATAGTAATAATAATAATAATAATAATAATAATAATGATATGATAAATTATACGAGAAACACCAATTAACATATGTGCCTTTCACTGGGTAATGATTAAGTCGAGATGCCAATGTCCGGCAGCCCCATATTTCTTGTGGTAGGGAATTCCAGTTGCGAGAAGTGAAAATAATATGACATGGAGTGATGTGATGTCCTATATTGCGGTATATTAAGCAGGAGCCTATGTTATGGTTGGAGGATAGATACTGGAAACGAGATGATAAATAATTGGGAGTCGAGGTATGTAGGATCTTAAATAAGATAATTGGACAGTGTAATTTTTTTCTCTTTTAAATGTAGCCACGACAATTGGTTGGAAAATTTGAGAAATATGATCTATTTTCGGACATTAACGTTGAATAGGCCTACAGCAAATAATGAACAGATTCCTTCGACCTACACATTTGATAATTGTGTTTATAAATGCTGATTTTACTGAGTTGTTTCCGAAAAAAGAAAATTAATGGATAATATCTAGTGTTGGTTATAATATACAGTTTGATATGATTAATTTTTTCTCCATTAGGGTGCATTATTACAATATTGCGATCCAATTTTTGGCAATAAATAATATAATCAAGTTGCATTGATGAACAAATGAAACATAACCAAACATTTCTCATTTGTTTTCAAACATCGCCGTTTACATTATATAAAATATTTTAAAATAACTATATTTAAATAATAATGATTTGTGAGTAAACAGCTTAATTTTAATCGTTAAATAGTCCTAACAAATGCCACTCTTGATTTGCAAATCCTCTAGATAAATTGGAAATCACCCGTGGCAATACTAATAAAAAGAACAGTAGTAGAGGGGTTTATGAGCTTTGGCGCAGAGCTACGAGACTTGCACTGGTTCGATTACATATAGGGAAAAAAAAAAATTCTCACGAAAGTTCGGCCAGTACGGAATTGATAATCACCAAGCATCGTGAGGAATTTGGGTAGCTACAATAAGTAGGAGCTCCAGGTTGAGAGAAACAGCTATAACGGCTGGGGCATCCGACATGTTGACCATATGTCATCCATCTACTGGCTAGATGATTGTCCACCTCTATGATTAGCATGTGGATGTGAGGCCAACATCCTGTTGCTAGGCTAAGGGCCTGACGTGCCGTGGACTTTTATAATGAAGTACTGAAGTACCGGCAATGATCTTATTATTTACGTTTATATAATTTCTATTGATTACCTTTTGTTTATTAGTACAATTACTAATTTGTCATTGTTTAATCATATATTTCGTTAAAACATCTGTATTGCACTCAGTATATCGGTCCGGAGCGTTATAAGATTAATAAAGACAATACGTTAATAATTTTAATGAAAGAGTTTTAATTTACATTGGAAAAAAAATGTTTATAAAATTCGTTACAACTTGATTTTATTAACATTTTCAGAAATGTTATCCTAAAAAAGATTTTCAATATACGGTAATATACAAATTATTTTTTTTGTAAGCCCTCAACGAGATTTGAGCGCTATCCCCCTACAGGGAAGAGATTGAACCATACTAATTTATAGTCCGTTTGCTCAGTTAAGAGAATCTTCCCGCGCAAATATTTGAAGGGATTAGGGGCGATGGGGGGGGTGAATTCTCTGTCTACTTGAAGGTCAGCATCAGATATAGGAAGGGTGGGAAATTCTTTTTCTCTTCCTTTCTTTCTTTCTTTTCAAGGTATTGTAGCATTTAGTGGTAGTTGACGTATGAATTGTGCTACGTGAAGTTTTTTTTTTTTTTTTCAACGAGTGAAATTATAACAGCAGCATTATTTTTTCTGTGTATTATTGTGACTGTGTGTTTGATAGCAGGTAAACCAATTAATTCGGATAGTAAGCAGCCTGTGTGCCGCGTTCACATTTTTTTTTTTAAAGTGAATCTGAAAATACAAAAATCGGCAAACCTTTAATATCAGTCAGTCAGGTGTGGGACAGAACGAGTAGCGCAACTGGCTTATCAAAGGCTATTATAGGGAGAATTCTGAATGAAAAGCGGGAGACAAATGAACTTAAAAGTCCAAGTAAGAAACGTCCTCGTGAGTGTAAGAAAACAAATGTAGATGGTTTTGATCGCGATGCTATAAGCTTATATAATGAGGGCTATATCCCAAGTCTTAATGACATTCTCAGAGCATGCAGGGCGAAAATAAAAGGCGACTTCACTCGAAGGGCAGTATGGAAAATTATAAAAAAATATAGGATTTCAATTCAAGAAAAATGACAACAATAATAATAGATAGTATTTACTTGTACGTTCTGACATAATTTAAAAGAGAAACCAATATTTATACACAATAAAAGATATTCGTACTTCAGGAAAAAATATTATATAAATTGACGAGACTTGGATTAATGCTCATATGACACGTGATAAAATGTGGGCAATAGATGATGACACCACTCCAGTAAAAGTTCCACTTGGTAAAGGTTCCCGTCTTATTGTTGTTCGTGCCGGTGTAGCGAGAGCGGTTTTGTTAATAATGGTTTATTAATATTTCAGTCGAAGTCAACTAAAGACTACCACGAAGAAATGGACAGTGATAGATTTTTATCGTGGTTTAAAGACCAGCTACTTCCCAATATTCCACCAAATTCATGCATCGTAATGGACAATGCCACTTATCATTCCCGCGAACTTAACAGGGCACCCACATCAAACTCCAAGAAATATGAAATGCAGGAATGGTTACGGGTGAAAAAAATACCATTTGATGAGCGCATGGTCAAGGCAACCTTATATAATATAATAAAATTGCAAAAAACCCACTTTAAAACATATGAAATAGATAAACTAGCAGAGACATAGGGTCATGTTGTTGTTCGCTTATCACCTATCACTGCGAATTTAATCCGATAGAATTGGATTGGGCCCAAGTGAAAGATTATGTTCGAAAATATAATATGAAATTTTGTATGAGTCACGTAAAAACTGTTTTTTTTTTCAAAAAGCAATCAATTCGGTGAATGTGGAAAACTGGAGAGATGCTTGCCATCATGCATATAAAAGGGAAGAATTGTATTGGGAACGCGATCAGCTGATGGACAAACTGACAGATTTATTATCAACCTGGAGGATGACAGTGATGACAGCAGTGACTCGGAGTCCGAATTGGAAAGAGAAAGTAACAATGTTGCTGTTGAATTGGAGTGACCTGTAAGTACAGCAATAATTTAAACATTTATACATTTTTCCTGGAGTTGATATTATAATATAATTCAATTGCACGGACGGGTCGTTTCTCTCGTAGACGCTATAAGTGTTAACATTTTAGAACTTCGGCTAGTTACTCCCACTCTCCGACTGGCCGTGCAGCAACCGTTTGAAAATATACGCGGGAAGATTCTCTTAACTGAGCAGACGGACTATAGTTACTTGTTTTCGTATAGATATCATTGGAGTGACCCGCACTAAGCGTTCCGCCTCATACTGACATCTAAGAAACCAAGGTAGTACTAGGACGGGAAAATTAGGTAAATTTTGCTCAGAGGCCTTTTTATTCAGGCTTAAGGATCTTTTACGGGCCTGAAAATCTTCAGACTCGGGACCCACGGCTTAAAGTCCCTCCCGGAGGACTTGCTCCTTGGATTTTCCATCCGACCCCGGCCGAGTTTGAACCCGTGACCCTCGGGACCAGAGGCAAGGAGCATAACCACTAGTCCACCGCGGCTGATATATAAATTATAAAATTAAAATTTGATTAATACATAATTCCCCAAAACGGAAGTAATCTTATTGATTTTTGTCTAAAACTGAACAGTTCCAGAGTTGAGATGAGTAACGTGGAGATATAGGCCCTAGTAATTGTAGTAGTATAAGGTAGAAGTAGCATCATGTTCCTATCTTTATCGAGAAACGCAGGGCCTTATAAAAGCTCGCCATTGCATTATACTTCCAAACAAAGCCTTGATTTCATTCCAACTTCGTTAAATGACTTTTTTTTTTCTAATGCAACCAGGTTTATCTTCTATGACATTCCCTGGCTTCTCCTCTAGCATTGGCGGAATTATTATTAATTTCTTAGTTTGGGGCACCTGCAAGGCGGAGTTACGTTACCCCAATGATATCCATCCATCCATAGTAATTCTGCCCGATGGCATGTCTTTCACTGCAATCATAGCATTTTCATGCTATGCTTTGCAGATTTACTAGGGAATTATAGGTGTGGTAGCTTCCCGTTGCTTTCCACACCGGTGATGGATGATAATGGTAAGGATGATGATGATGGCCTTATGATTTCGGGGATCGTTTTGGACATTTGCCCTACAGGTGAGGAAAATCCCCGATAAAAAAAAACTCATCCAGAAAAACTGTCCCGACCGGGGATTGAATCCGGCCCACTGCGTGACAAGGCAGCACGCTACTCGAGACCACAGCGGTGGACTCCCGATGATATAATGAGTGATAAAATAATGTTATCATAACTTAGACTTGTTAAGGAATGTGTTTAGTTTACACATTTTCTCCGTAGCAGACTTTTTTTTTTAAATTACCGGTACTTAATACAAGGGTCTCCCCAGTGAACATCGATATCATTCTTTTCTCTAGAGAGAAAAACGTTTGGACTTGGGAATCAGACAAGATCCAGTAAGATGCAGAAACTTAATAACGTATTTAATTCTCACCTATTACAGTGATCAATGGTCATTATAAGCAGCGCGGAGATATGGAAGAGAAAAAATGATCCATGGGTTGGTAAGAGTGTTAATGATTCATTACTTGCCGGTACACTATATGGGAAAACACAAGTTCACACGAAGCATTACAATCTGATACACAACGAGAGGTCATGATGGATTTAGTGTGTTCTTACAATATTTACACGAGAAATACTACTCGCTGGCAATCTATTATCTCAATATCACAAAGCGCCGCCATTACAGCTTTGTAACAAAAATACACTCACTTTTCAAACCATACATCAATAACAAACTGTCTTCCGACTTTAAGACCATGGAGGCGATGTTTCTGACTTTAATTTTACAACCTACCTATGGCCAATATACAAGTATGTTTTATATATGACAGAAAAAAAAAGTGTGGGTCCAGCAGCCCCTAATGCTATCAATTAAGATTGCAATTTAAATATATTCCTATTCAAATTCAATCCCCCTTAAAAATAAAACTTTATAAATACAATATAAATATGCGGACCTATTATAAATTGTATACTCTTAAACTCTATAGCTACGAAATATGGACAAGTCGTTATGTTCCTTGCCTCTGGTCCCGAGGGTCGTGGGTTCAAACCCGGCCGGGTCGATGCATTTTTTAGGATGGAAAAATCCAAGGAGCAAGTTCTCCGGGAGAGACTTAAAACTATGGATCCCGAGCCTTAAGATTTTTAGGCTTGTAGAAGATCCTTAAGCCTAAATAAAGAGGTCTCTAAGGAATATTTAGCGACCTCTTTCATCCTAATAATACTTTAGTTGTCTCACAGAGTCAGAATCATGATGAGAAAGTAGATGGCTAAACAACAAAACTGATTGCGTTTGGCTGCATAGGGCAAATCTAATTTCGATAACTCACTGACACTATCGAACATGGGTATTCATGTCTGATATAAGTTTTCAATACATTACTATTTTGAACTACTATTTTTCAAATCATTTCCTGTATAATTCAGCTACCTCAGATCAGGTTTCATGTTATTCTCCCACCTACAGAGCACTTTCTCTATAGTAATTTTTTCAAATAATTTCCATGTCCTTTTTTCATCCCCTATTTCTGCCACATGCCCTGCCTGCCCTTCGCAAGTCTACGAAACTTATCTATTTCCACTATATGTAGTCTCCCATAAAGAGCATATAGCTCACTGTTAGGTAGTTTTCTCCATTCACCTGTCTGTTCGTCTGTCTTTGTTCCAAAATTTTTCCTACGCTCTTTATTCTCAAATGCTCATATTTCCTCCTCCTTTAAAGTAAAATATGATATAATATAATAATAATAATAATAATAATAATAATAATAATAATAATACCGAGCAAGGAGAACAGTATCAGACTATCATCATCATCATCATAGTACATTCACGAATTTAGGCCATTTGTTGACCTGTTTCGGCCTCAAGAGAAACACCGTCCAGAAGTCTTTAGAGTGGATGTCCTGGTCTTCTTCTTCCTGCAGGTTGATATCTTAACATTTGTTTGGGTATCCTGTGATCTTCCATTCGATGAACATGTTGTATCCATCTTGACTTATAATCAGAAATGTTGTTTTCTAAAGTTTCCATGTGTAATTCTTCTAAGATGTCTTCTTTTTTTTTTTTTGTGTGTGATCTAGTAGTGTGTATCCTGCAGTCCTCCGAAGGTATCTCATTTCAGCAGATCTAAGTCTGTGTATATCCTTCTGTTTCAACGTCCATACTTCGCTACCTTACAAAAGAGTTGGAAGAGCCAGTTTTTTATACACTTTTAGTCTTGAATGTTTTTGGACTAACTGTGGCTTGAAGATAGAATTTATTAACCCTAAAATTCTTAAAAATTTAGATATTTTTGCATTTCCATGCTTTTCTTCTTCATATGAGATATTGCATCCTAGATATGTAAAATTATTCACCTGCTCCAAAATTTTACTGCCAAGTACAATTTTACTTCTGGCAGGATCTACACCTTGAAATAAGTATCAGACTAGTATTCGGGAAATCATGTTCAAACTCTGGTGCTGACTAACCAGGGGTTTATTTTTTTAATTTTCTCCACAACAGTCAAGGCAAATGCCACATTGGAATCTCATTATGTCTGTACACTGGAAATGAATATTGTAAATTTGAAGTAGCCTACTTACGTGACCGTACTATGCGGGAACAAAATCAATTGGTGAGCGATCCAATAGGCTGAGTTATACTAGATATACTCCAAGTCTACTTCGACTGGGAATTAATACAACACGGTTAGCACGTACTGGTTGAGAGATAATCTAACACACACAAGCTCAACTACTAGACTGACCCCCACTACTAACAATCTGCGCAGAACGTGAAAGTGGACTGTGGCGCAGGTTCATTTCCAAGTTCATCTATATCAGGACTTACTTGATCACACTCATCATTTCTCGATATCATTAAAAAATAAAATATATAAAGAGATTTGAAATGACATTATACGTTAAAGCATCTCAAAATAAGAATTAAATATTAATGGCATATGGACATATTGAACACTTGTATATAAGTCATAGTCCTGGATATGACAGACACAGTAATATATCGCACTTAAAAGGAAGTGAGGCTGACGACAGCAGTAATGTGGATATTCTAGTTAAAAGTGCCGTATTTTGCACAAGAGTGAAATGTTAATAGGATGCGTGGGGTTGCGACTCCCGGAGAGAGATGAAATAATGCTAAAACAACCAGCTTCTGTATTGAATGTTCCCAAACTAGAATTGGACGTGAAGTTAAGAAAAATCTATGACCGTTGTGCAGCATGCATTCGAAATCAGGGAGGTTGTATTAGAGTGGTGTTTCAACTTGCAGAGGAACATTTTCGCAAGTTTGTTGTTTCTTATAATAATCAACTAAGTTAATATTGTGAAACCTGTATTTTTATACACATATCCCTTTTCTGATTGTCTTCACATACTAATTAATTTATTTAGCAGGTATCACAATGTTTCATAACATCTTCCTGCGCTCAATTAATGTACTATCATTCTCCTCCACATCTGTCATTCCAATCTCTATCGCCAATCTTTTTCTCCCTCAAGCTGCTCAAAACACTATTAGTCCACGTTATTTTTGGCCGTCATCTTCTTTTACCAAGTGGCACGCAATCTAGAATTCTTCTTGGGAATATTTTTTTATCATTATTTTTACATGACGATATAGTTTTAATTGTTCGTTTTTTTATGAAATTCACTGAAGTTCGAACATTCATATTTTGTTTAATTACGCTGCTTCTTATTTTATGTCTTCTATAAATTCAAGCTGAATAATTGATAAGTTAATTAAGTAAAATGTTTATCGCCTCACCTCATGTTCTTCCTCTTCTTACACTAGTTTCGCATCTTCCGTCAGTGACTGATGATGGAACCGAATAAAGATCCGAAACTAGTCTAAGAAGACGAAGAAGAATTATGAGGTGGGTTGATAAAATTTTACTTAAATAAATAAAACATCATAGTGTGGATTCTTAAAAAAGTTAATTATTACTTTATTATGTCAGTCTTGTCAGATCTTCTCGCCTATATTCTCTCCCGTCTGCTACAATATTGAATAACAACGCACTGATCAGTGATCAGGGGTCCACGACATGAACATAGGAGCAAGACTTGTCAACAGAGCTGCCAGTGTTCTAGCGGGCAGCTTTTCTCAGGATTTGTCACATACACTTATCGCCATATGTATCCTCGAGGCAACGTTGAGATTGACCCCTGAAAATTCCTTATAACAAATGGCGTGGAATAGAGTCATAATCTTTTTCTAAATCAATACATGTGATATGTTTCCAAAACTGCCAATATACCCTATCCATATATGATCTTCCTTGGATAAAACCATTCGGTTCTTTACTCATTTTATCCTTAATCTCTACTTCTAGTATGTTAAATAAACTAAATGAGTAATCGAAACGGATTCACAAAAACGCTATCGACTGATGCTACCTGTTGAGTTAGTTCAAAATCCGAATGACATAACACTTTTTCAAAAAGGTATTTCCTTGCCTCTAAAAGGGAATTGTCAAACACTGCATGCCGAAATATACCTTGAAATTTCTCCCAGAGAGGCGTTGTGATATACAAAGGCCATGTCTAAAAAATATCTACCGTTTTAACAGCAAGAAACTAAAACCCAAGGCTAAATCTCTCATCTAAACTACGGGGAAGTAATACAACTCCTCATGTGATGGGTAATCCTCACTATCTGCCTCACTCCACTCCGCACAGCGGATTGCTTTGGTTCCGATTTCTGTGACTTGCCATTAAAAAGGCAGATTTTTTTCTACACGGCCTTGATACATCACAACGCTTCTCTGGGAGAATTTTAAGATAGGTTTCTGATTGCATGGCTGTCAGTTCCCTTGTAAGACGGATTAAAAAATCGTTAAGACTCAAATGGTCATAGATCACCATCTGGCCAATGTTATCAACATATTCGCCTCCTTAAGATTTTATTACCACACACTAATCTTAAGACGCAATATGATTATGTTAAAGCGTCTTGAATAAGATATTGAGAAGAGCTTCATTTGCGAGTAGAAATGTACACCGTCTGGTGAAGTCTGTTAATGATTGGTGACATATCAGCAGGCGCGCCGTATGGTAACAGGCGTCCCAGTGCGAGAAACTCGTTCCACAGTAAAACACTTTGCTTCACGATGGGGAATTCTCAAAACTAATATTTATTCTCCTCCCCGATTCCTTTCTTTGTTTTCTCATTGACCACATGTCTATACTCCACTTCCCACATCCTGTTATGCAACTTTTCCAATTTGAATCAAAATAAATGTCCGTCACACAAGAACTACGTAACCTAAACAAATCGAATTCACTTCAGCAAATCAAATTCATCGTCCCATTTTGCTGGTTCACTGAATATATGTTTCTTTTGTCGACCCTTAAATTGAACGTACACTGTTTCCTATGCCATCTTTCTAAATGTGTTGGACTGCAGCGAAAACAAATTATGCATAGCCGTAAGTTATTAAAATGACTCCGACATATAGAAAGAATGACACCTAATAGACTCCCACAAATTTTGCTTCACTAACAAACCAAAGGAAGAAAAAATATTGGGCACTCCATAACTAAATGGAAGGATACGGTCTCTCTTGGTGTGGAAACATGTCTATGGCCTAATTCCATCACGTAGAAGAAGAAGAAGGTTAAAATAAGTACCAGATATATCAGTCGTTCTTAACTAAAATTAATTTATTTAAAAAAAAAACTTCGTCGAGTCGTTAGAACCATGTAGACCTTTCAGAAACATGTTGCATCTTTTCATGTCAATGTTTCTGAAATGCCTACATGGTTTTAACTACTTGATGAAACTTAATTAAACAGAAATTCATTGTAGTTGATGACGACTGATATATCTGGTACTTATTTTAATATTTTAACATTTTACTACATAACCTCAACGGTGATTTACAATGAATTTTAGAAGTACTGACAGCTGTTATTACCTAGTTCAAATTTAAATAATTTCTACTTATTTATTTTTACATTGCTCTATTATAGATATTGAATTAAACCAATGTATCTTACACGATACATTGGCATTTTAAGGGTTAAATAAATTGTATGGTATACTGATACATTGCGACAATGCAAACATGGCAGCTGCTAGAGCGATTTTTTTAATTTCGGGTTTCAAGGAAACGTAAATTTCCGTTTATAATGGTCGAATTTTGCTGATTTTCCCAGTTCACACCATCAAAATTCTCTAAATGCATCCGAATATTATCCTCTAATATAGCCTATGCCTAGTCCCTGCCAAAGATTTTTTCCTCCATTGGTTTACCAATAAAACAAATCTTGTAAAAATCGTTTTTCTATTGTCACACAACCAGTCCACTCAATCTGCTGTAGGAAAAAAGTGCTGTAAAAAATATGGAGTTCGTCTAGAGAAAGTCTGTATTCTTCATTTTCTACCTTTATGGGATCGTATTTTCGCATTAGGAACATAATTTTCGAATATTTTTATTATAACTAATGCCACGAGTGATTTCCAAATTTCGTCAGGAGTGAATTTATCTAGAGAATTTGGAAATCAAGAGTGGCATTTCTTAGGACTATTTAACGAATAGAATCAAGCTGTTTACTCACAAATCATTATTTAAATACAGTTATTTTAAAATATTTATATATTTAATGTAAACGGCGATGTTTGAAAACTAATGAGAAACGTTATGTGTCATTTGCTCATCACTGCAACCAGATCATATTTATTGCCAAATAGAATCGCAATATTGTAAGAATGCACCCTAGTGTAGAAAACATGACACATGATTACAGGTAATAATTAATTTCTGATGTTCTATGATGTAAATTTGTCAATTATATTTTTCTGCAACGTTAATTCCTGGGAAATAATACGTTTAAGAAAGTGCAAACAGTGGTTTCTTTTTTTTTATGGTATAATCAATTGATACGAATGTTTTTCTATTATATCTCGCAAGCAGAATCTGGTTATATCCGTCAGTATATATACGATCTGGGAGCCACTTCATAAAATGAAAGCGATAAAATCGAGGTGAAAAAGACTGTGATTAGTTGTAAATCAAAATTCATTGAAATATGATTGGTCATTGACTGCCATTTGGCGTATGATTTAAATAGTCTGCAAAAAAGTGATAAAAGTTAAAAATTATCTCCCTACAGTTCCTGTAACATCCGGGTGACGTGAGGCACCAAAAATACTTAACAAAGGGAGAGGGAAGAAGAGAGAGAAAGGGAAGTAAAGAGAGAGGGGGGGAGATAGAGGGAGAGAGGGAGGAGGGAGGGACGGAGGGAGAGAGGGTTGGGAGGGAGGGAGAGAGAGACTATACTCTTATAATACATGATAATTCTGTTAAAGTATCAGTTAAAAAAGTAAAATTGTATTATAAAATGTATATATGCAAACTCAAACTTGTTAAAATATTCAAAAGCTCTAGGCCTTTCGGAAACAGGTTCCATCCTCAGTAGATTTTTTTTGAAACGCCTATATTTTAAATAAATTAAATAAATTGAGGTCGATGATTCTTTATAGGTATAAATTTTATATTGAGAGAGAAAATTTTTTTATTGGTGAGCATTTGCTTTAGTTTGAGTAAGAAGAATCGATTGTGGGGACCCCCGGTGCAAAAATAAATGTAACAACATTTATGGTAATGACGTAGGGAATACATATTTTGACAGATGGCAAAGTTCACGAGTGCCCACTCGCCTTTTGTTTCCGACAAGTTTCTTAAATTGGGTTCAGATGTCACTGCGAGTGAGATATGATCCTGTCATTCTTAAATAGAAAGCCCCATATTTATGCAGATTACATTTCGCATTTGTAATATTTAAACTGCTCTCCAAACCATTTGTTGTCTTTCCTTCATTTTGACAAATGGTTTACAAACTAATGCCATAGTTTTCAAGTAATTAAAGTTACTATAAACACGACTAGAGAGAAAAACTATCAACTGAGCCGGAATATGAACCCGAGATTTCCCGTTTTATGCGCTGGCGTTCTACCATTTAAATTCTTAATCTTAAGCTCACCTCCCAAATTGGTCTCAGTTCAAACCGAGTGTCGCTTGTTGGAACCATGTCCAACGGATTTTTAACAATGTGATAGTACAGTGCGATCAGTATAGCACTGGACAGCAGACGCGGGGATTTCACTATACACTGCTGTCGCACTCGCGGGCGGGGAACGGACAGCGTAGGATCGCGATGATACAACCACACATTTTCGTAATTATTTTACAAATTGTTGTACTTACCAACTTTATTGAAGTAAGTGCTGGAACTGTTCACCTTCGTTATCCATACATTTTTGACACATCTTTATAAAATCTGTTGTACAGATTAGGCCTATAGACTGTTGAACGTGACGGAATTTCAAAAAGTTTTCGTACTTGGCTGGCAGACTGAGTTAACAAATATTGTTCATAAATAAATACACGCTGTTCAGTAGAAAAATTAACCATTATACACTTTACACACATCATTCAGTTTACATTTATACATGCCTGTTTTATAAGATACAAAATTTAAAATTGAATACACACGCCATTTTGTACATAAGGAAAAGCGAGCGAGCATCTTATCCACTCGAAGCAAACGATCTGACTGTGAATGAGTGGGATGTGTTTGTATATTGCTGAGTCTGCGCACATTTCACGTCTCGTCGACGCATAGCACAAATCCCGCGTCTGCTATTCAATGCTATACTGATCGCACAGTATATCACGATACAAAGATGGAAAACTGTGTTTTACTTATGAGTTTAAATGTTTATACATGTCGATAGACGAAAGCATCATTTTTCAACGATGTTCAAAATTCATTGTAAAAGAAACATTGGCTCTTACAGGGAAATCTCTACCCAATAGCGGGCATTTATAATAACGGACGAGGACACTAAAATATACCCCCGACCTGCAATTAAAACTTTCGAATAACGAACAGCGTGTATATGGAATTATTTGCAACAATGAACACTATCACGTATTTGAACGTTATTATAGCACATTTGGACGGCGTTATGCACGAACCGGCTATGCGCCAGTATGTAAGTTTCGAGAAAAATACGTTTAAAGTTTAAGTTAATCTTCACTACTTATTGTAGCGCCAAATTAACAGTTTTAGATATTACAAGTTATTTTCCTTGTTTGACAGTTAGGCGTCAATAATCTAAGTGCAGAACAATCGGTGCTTATGTGCATTTTGCAAAATTAAGTTTAGCATTTATGAAGATCTGGTTTTATAGTCGTTTGTTGCAAAACATAGAATTTGTGATAGGACTGATGGTGTTTACATTTTTCTTTAATAATAAGACTATATTTAAAGATTTGGCGCTAAGTGTACTTACACTTACTTAATGATTCAGTTCAACAGATGACATTAAAATCTCAATTTCTTCTTCTTCCTTCCAAGTATTAGGCCAAGGCCTGTTACGATCGTAAAATCTCAATTTATTTAAAAAAATGGCGTTTAGCCGATTGATGCATAACTACGTCCATTTATTTACTAGATTCTCGGAAGCAGCATGTTAATATGCATTTCTGTATGTGTCTTCATATGATAACGCTACAACTTGCTGAAATGTCACAAAAACGCAAACGGTCAGTACTGAATAAAGAGGTAGAGAATAATCAATATCTACGAAGAAGGGAAAAGCTTAGTGTTACAGATATGGTCATGCAGTTAGCCGTTGGAAAAACACAAATCGATGACATTATAAAAAATAAACAAGACATTTTGAAATCGTGGACTGAAAATGAAAACCTTGATGCTGAAAGAACTTTTCCCGACACTGAATTATAAGTTGGCAGATTGGTTTTTTCAAATGTTCTGCCATACTGGGAGCGAAAAAGCGCTCAAAATCGTCAGGGAGTTAAGAATTCACGAGTCTAAAGCATGTGTAGGTCCCGCGCCGTAGCCGAGTGCTTAAGGCAGGAAGCCTTAGCGCAGACCTACGGGACTTGCACTGGTTCGAGTCTCCATGGGGGAAGACATTTTTTCATGGTATTTCGGCCAGTATGGGACCGGTGCCCACCCAGCATCGTGAGGCATTTTGGGTACCTATAATAAGTAGCGGCTCCAGGTTGAGAAAACCAGCTATAACGGCTGGGGACTCGACATGCTGACCATATGTCGCCCTTACACTGGCTGGATGACATCTACCTCTGTGATTGCACATGTGGATGTGAGACCAGCAGCCGGATGGTAGGCTAAGGGCCTTCTAGGCCTGTCGCGCCAGGAGAAAAAAATCTGTAGGCGTATACATTAATACTGTACTGAATCATTTATATTTCATATCGCTACTGTATTCAAAATGTTCTGTAATTTACACATATATTGTACTTTTCTTTCTACCATACTACTACATATTGTACAGTACTGTACTTTTATTTATTTTTCTGCACTTCTTAATAGCGGACTTCTTATTTTCAACATATATGTCCGTTATTCAGAAGTTTGACTACGTAAAAGTCTTTTATCTCACTACATTTTATTTTCTATAATCTTGAATTGTTACATTTAATTAAATGAGAAACAATATGTATATAATGAAATATTCAAAAATAAATATAATAGACTATATAAAGTGAACATATAAAAATGTATAAGTTATGTATATTACATGGATGTGAGACCTGGGCTCCGACGAAGAAGCAAAAAGATAGAACACAGACGGCGGAGATGAGGTTCCTCAGACAAGCTAAAGAATGTACAAAACTTCATGGAATAAGAAATGAGGATATAACAGAAAAATTAAAAATGCAGCCTTTAGTGGATAAAGTCACGAATTATAGACAAAAGTGGATTGATCACATGAATGAA
This sequence comes from Diploptera punctata, assembly GCA_030220185.1. Classification (NCBI taxonomy): domain Eukaryota; kingdom Metazoa; phylum Arthropoda; class Insecta; order Blattodea; family Blaberidae; genus Diploptera; species Diploptera punctata. The sequence goes on along the minus strand of JASPKZ010000692.1, from coordinate 92,228 downwards.
TGAGTAAGCAGAGATATCCATTGTTAGCAAGAAATTATCAAGCAAGAGGAAAACGTGATGTCGGAAGACCTAGAAGACGTTGGGCTGATGCACTATGAAATCGGAAGGGATAATTGCCTAATCCTTGGAGTGACGATGATGATGATATATATAAGACACCAGGCGTACTATTATGATGTTAACTTCAGGGTCGACATTTAGAATGTCAAATCAAATATGGAAGTAGTTTTAAGTGATTATTTTCGAAATTCTGAAAATTATTCTAAATAAGTCTAAAGAAGAAATGACAAATTAATGTGTTTTTAACTGAAAGGTTATATTGAGCAGATCTGATTAAATACAAGCTAAAATTAATTCAACAATTCTCATAATGTCAAGTAAAGTATTGGTTACACGCAACATTCAATTTTCTTCCTCTGGATACAATGTTCCCAATATGAGATATGTAAAGATTGTATAGCTGTGTCTGTTACTCAGTTCCGTTAGACTTTAAATCGACCCTTGGGACATGGTACCGTCAGAGGATTTAGATCAGGTCTAAACTCCTCTCTCAAACCTCGACCCTCCAGCTAGTAGCTTATTGCCTTGATCAATTGTGATACAGTGTCCTTCCATTTACAATGTATTATTTTATTATTAAACAAGGCAAATATGATATGGATTGTTATGATGGCTAGATGGTGTCCGGGTTCTATTTGCGCTTAAGGTTTCTTAATTTTCTCTTACAGATGAGGAAAATCCCTAAGAAAAATTTCACCTGATAAACTTCTTCCGTTGAGTCTGAGCCAATGACGTTAAGTATTTTAATGGGTTGAAATCCGGCCGTGGTCAATAGGTTTTTAGGATAGAAAACTCCAAGGAACCAGTCCTCCAGGAGGGACTTTTAAGCGATGAGTCCCGATTCCGAAGATTTTCAGGCTCGTAAAAGAACCACAAGCCTGAATAAAAAGACCTCTATCCAAAATTCGCCGACCGTTTCCCTTCCAATAATACCTTAGTTACCCACTAGATGTCCAATCGAGGCGCTAGGCAGATGCCCTATCACTCGCTGACATCTATGGGTAAATGAGGGTAACTAAATTAACTTGGTCAATATGTTCCCATTAGGGAGCGCCCTAATCCCGTCAAGGGAATGCAAGGGCCTAAGAAGAAGAGTTTTGGAGATATTTCCCTTTGCACACCAGAATATTAAAGTAAATTAAATCTAAATACACCTTTAACGGAAATCAACACCTCCCTTGGAAACTATGATGCACAGTTTTAAAACTTCTGATCTAAAGAATATAAATATATATACACACACACACAACACAACACAAATACAATAGTACTCAAAGTGTGTGATAAATTTCTGAAAGCTACAAGCCATAGACACACCCAAACACTTTGGCTTACGCACCATGGTGAAGGTCAATCGTATGCGGGATTTACCAGAGCCATAAAAGGTGGCAGAAAAACAATGCAAAGAAATTCAAATTGGAAGAGGTGCATCACGAATTCAAACACTGCACAACCTATCTCCTTTATAACATACAATACAGTTTATGGTGAATTCCTATTTCTACATTACAGTCTACCGTACATATCTAAAACTATGGAGTGTTCTTTTTTACAAATCGAAAAACGAAATTTTAACTTAAAGGTAATATAATTCAAGACCACACTGCAAAAACAATAAATGACACAAAAACTAATAATTAATTGAGAAATGTTCCTTACAGTGTATGAACAACCCTCGTTGTTCCCTAACATTGCAAAACTTGAACCGTCGATTACATTTAGATATTCTATCGTCACTGTTTCTCCAAAACCTCATAACTCCAGCTGAATTTGAGGCTTGTGAATTGAAATACTCGATCCTCAACTGTGTACGAAATATTAATGAGCAATGTGCAATAAAATGTATCGCGCATTGTTCATTAAGATTTCGTACACAGTTGAGGATCAAGTATTTTAATTCACAGAACTCAAAATCCCAAATTTAGCGGCTGGTGGAGTTACGAGTTTTGGAATAACAGCGACTTTATGTTTTTACTTATTTATTTACTTTACCTGATGGAGTTTTCGATTGAGGGTTTTTCCACTTTTCAGCGGTTGCCCTTTTACCAGCCGGCTGCTGGCCCTTCACATCCACATGTGTCAATCACAGAGGTAGATGATCAACAGCCAGTGTAGGGGTGACATGTGGTTAGCATGTCTTGTCCCCCAGCCGTTATAGCTGGTTCTCAACCTGGAGCCGCTACTTATTGTAGCTACCCAATTGCCTCACGATGCTGGGTGGGCACCGGTCCCATACTGGCCGAAATACCATGAGAAAATTGCTTCCCCCATGGAGACTCGAACCAGCGCAAGTCCCGTAGCTCTGCGCCAAGGCTTCCTACCTTAACCACTCGGCTACGGCGCGGGACCCTGATGGAGTTAAGACCGTAATGTCTTTTCTTCCACTTCACCAGGGTTAAATTATACATATAACAACAGTTATGAATTACCTACATGTTGATTGATAATATATAATATGCATAGGCTACACAGTTTAGAGTTGACAAGGAAATAACAAAATAAAAATACAGATGAAGAGTTACCTCCACGCCTATTTTCATGTTTTTGTTATATTCATTGTTTTATTTATTTTTTTTCCCCTCTTCAAAATGTCCCAAATTTGTTCATAAATGTCAATTCCAATTTAATATTATACTTTTATGTGTGACCATATGTTTTTAAAAATATTATCTTTTACAATAAAAATAGGGGCATTAAAATACTTTGAAACTTGCTATCGTGCACAGTTTACAGTTCCATAGTAGACACAATTTGAAAAGCGTATTTCTCAGGATTGTGTACATGACAAAATACGTTAGCTAACGATGCCGCCTTAATTGAAGACTAAAGAGAAATGACAGTGTGATAGTGGATGCGTATTATGAATTCGAAATTAGCTTTTGGCGCCAAATTCGATGAAAATGTGTGATATGACGCTCGTTAAATCTCCGGCGGATGTGATGAAAGTAAATTCAACATCCACACACACTTTCAGCATTCCATAAATCAACTCCATTATTCATAGAGATTTGTCTTTTGTTCACAAATTTAATAATATATTAGTTAAAATGTGGAGGTATATTAACGAATGGGCCAGGCTAAAACATTCGCACACGTTATTATTGATATCTTATTAATTTTTTACCAAAATTAAAATTCCACGGCGCGAATATATCTTAGGAGATATGTTCCAGTTGTAACGTAAACAAAGCAGATGTAACAATCCTTTTTTGATTGGTCGAATAACAATTTTATCTTTAAACGTGTAAGAAAATATAGTTCCGCCTCAAACACACAAAATAGATAAAATAAACTATGTATTATCTAGCACATGTGTGTTTTATAACTAACTCACTGGCACTGTCAAACCCGTAGGTTCATGGCCGCACGGGCATAAGCTCTCCGTACATCCCTATCCTGGTCTAATGTTTTCCCATCATTCCCTGTATAATCTACTTCCCTCAAATCATAGTTAATGTTACTCTCCCACACCATTCTTGGTCTACCAACTGGGCGTTTTTCCTCTGGTTTTCCTACAAGAAGCTTCCAAGCACGACTTTCACTCCCCATTCATGCCACAGCCAATCGCAGTCTACGAGACTTAACTGTTCTTAATACATCTGGCTTCCCATAAAGACCATGTAGTTCACTGTTATGTAGCCCATACAGGTTATATGGGAGAATTTTAAAATATTACAATTTTAATAGATAAATTAGCATTGTAATATTTTTTACCCATGCGCAATGTTTAATACGTTGGAATTTCAGTTGTTTTCAAATGACCGCTTCTGTATGATAATAAAACATTGGAAAGTAAAGCATTTGAAAAGCGGAGAGAAACAAATTATTTTGAATGTTTAAACAGTTATAGTGAAAAATATTCTACATTAGTCACTTTTGAGGATATGGTGCAAATAACAGTAGAATTTACAGGTGAGTAAGCAAAGAGCATATATATCCTGCTAGTAATAAAATTGCACATTAAGGATATCTATAGACATAATGGAAAAAGGGTAAACGTCTGATTAGGTAGATCCGATATATATTTTTTGTCACAAATAAATAAGAAATGGAGGAAGTTCCTAATTATTTGCGCCATCTTGTCTTGTATTTTGTCTTATATACCGTAAATACAATGTTGCCTAAGAAACATGTTTCTATCATTTACAGATCCTTACACATTTCAGTCAAATGGCGGGCAAAAGTAGTGCCACAGTTCCCCCAATAGATGGAGTCGGCAGAGTAATATATTATGCACGTTTGTTTACAGTACAACTGGAACTTAGATCGGAAATAGTACATAAGGCACTTGGTCTACCGCCAACTCCATACCTCAAATTCACATGTGTTAATCGCAAGGGTGGACAATTATCTGGCCAATATAGGGGTAATATGCTGTCAGCATGTTGGATCCTACAGCCAACATAACTGGTTTTCTCGATCTGAAGCCGCTACATATATCCTCATTATGATGGTTGTCCAGCGGCTCGCTTTGTTTCCCCGCAGCTGTTATATATCCTAATGAAATAAAAAGATGCTGACTACCGCCACTATAATAACCACGCATGTTAATCATTGTCAAGCATAGTTGCGCGGCACCCGCTTTTAATAAAAACGGACAACCACCACAGTGAGGCGATAATGTCCAAATTACCAATGCTGGATAGGCAACGATCCTGTACTGACCGAAATTCCATGATAAAATGTCTTCCCTCGTGGGGACTCCAATTAATACAAGCTCTGCATCAAAGAATATAATGCGTTAAATATCTTCGGTTACCAGGAAGTACATAAATCAATACTAATTGACTTGTTAAAACTGTGATATCAGTGAAAGACATAATTTGTATCGTTGGTTGGAAGAAAAATGGTATATAGAGTGATTCTGTAAGAGTGTGCAAAAATTAAACATGGGGGATGCTCCACTGAACAATTTGAGATAGGGAACTAGGATCCGAAAAGCCAGCTTAAGGAGATATGGAAGTGAACTTGTCTTTCACATTATTATCTAGTCTCCTTTTGATTTACATTATTTATCAATTAATTGCAAGTACCATCATTGACACAATTAATGTACAATTTTGTATCTTACAACAATTGCTCAAACTGACGGCCACCAACTAACTCAATGTAAACATGACATCAGCGTATAATATTTTGCCGCACACTCTGGTGTATTTCGAATCACATCACAGGCAGCACAATCCTGGCAACTAATTGCATGTCCGTTTTCACTAGAGCCTCAAACACAAGTGACTTTAGATATCAACCTAGGAAATAACCATAGGTAGTCAGGTAAAATCCTGCATCATGACTTCCTAGACATCAGGCTTTTCTTTGCAGCAACTGAAGGATGTAGTACATGTAAATAAATACCACAGTACACGTAAACTTGTACACAAGTTAGTTGTAAATCGAGTGGAAAACAATAATGCTAGACGATGTGATAGGCAAGATTATTTTCATGTCTCTATAGGCTGGCTTCTCGGACTGTAAAATTAGCTACCTCAAATTGTTGAGTGGATAATCCCCTAAGCCCTGTCTAATTTGTGCACGCTTTTACAGAATCACCCTACATAAAGTAATTCATAACATGTTGCTAAGTAAAATTACATAGCAAAGAAATTTTCAGTTCATTAATGTATAGTCGTATTCATATAAAAAGCATATTTAAATAACAAATAGCTTAACATACCTTAATATTAAATTCCATTAAACTTGACACAAGTTCACCATAAAACTCTGCCCTGCACATACCTGGAAAAAAGAAAATTAAATAATTAAAAACGAGGTTTTTTTCGGCGTTCATTTGGAAAGTTATAATTTCTGAACCCGGTGCTGACCAACTGCATTTTTTATTTTATTTATATGTTTCAAAATGAATACAACACACTGTATAATGTATACATAGTGAAGTGACAGAGATGATCATATGGCCTTAAATTCATCAGTTAAAACCATTTACTCTTATTATATTTTCTAGGAATCTCCTGAGTTAGTATTCAATTACGAGAATATATTTAACAATAATCGCCACTTCATATACTTAAAAATTCCGATGGTATGAAATTATTCTTTCTTTCTATATTTCTTTATCTTAGTTTAACCTTTTGATTACATATGTACTTTTCAGATCACACATGGACATTGAGGGCTTCCTGGATGTGTGCCCAGTTAAAGGTCAGGACCACTTCCGAGGCAACACGAACATTTAAGACAAAACATACCATTCATTCAAACACTCTTACTAAACAGGACGATCGCAATGGCCAGAAGGTGTTCAGAGACTTTTTGGGCCAAGTTCCTTGACATTTGAAGAACCCCGAAAAAATAACCCAGGAGACTTGTCCCAATCGAACCCGAGCCCGTTGCGTCTGAGGCAATGGACTTTGCCTTTAAACTTTAGCGGTGGACAATTTATTTATGTCCATTTAATTTCTATAGAATACTCTTGATTCTTAGATATGATTTTATGATTAAGTTTGACATTGTTTATCATATGACGGTGTGTTCGTTTTGTGAATATTACAGAACATGTAATATCTACACTTCCAAACATTACTATAAATAATATAGGTCTAATTATCTCTTATTTTTCGTCAATAATAGGCCTTGTACTCTATCTGGATGAAAATTTAATCTGGCAAACACAAGTGAAACACATCTGTAAAAAGACTTTCTCCATCTTACATTATTTTAGACGTTGAAAGAAATTTCTCCAAGTTTCATTAAGCAAACCCTAGTGCAGAATCTTGTGGCGTTATACTTAATTATCTAAACTATGACTTGTCGCAGAGACTGCAGCGTGTTCATAATGTCTGCATTATTTTCAACATCCGCCGTTATGATCATATTTCTGAACACTTCAATAATCTCTCTTAGCTCCGTCTTAGTGGCATACGTATATTGCACTCTTTCAATTCTTTTCAACCTTCTGGATTTATATACTCCTAGTTACCTGGCGTCCAGATTTGAGAAGTCATCTTCTTTCCACAATATTGACACTATGTCACAAAATAAGTCTGTTAACACTCCCTCTCCACAGCACTTCCTCTTATTCAACTTATTTCACATAAGCTTCTGCCCGCTCCTGGAATTTCCTCCCTCAAGATATCAGGGGCTGCCGCACTCTTTGCACTTTTAAGTCACGCTTGTACAATTATTTGTTAAATAATTTTTGTCCAGAATTTGATTTTTTTTTTCATTTTTCTATCTTGTACATTTTATATTTAATTCGTTAAATCTAGCGTAAATCAAAATATGTTGTAAATAACAATTGTATTGTACATATACTGTGAAATAGTTTTGTTTATTGTAATTTAGATGTAACAATAATTTTTGTATTTTTTTCCTAACCTCGTTGAGTGGTAAAAAAAGGCCTTAAAGTCTTAATTCTTCCAGGAAAAATATATTATTTTGCAAAACGAGAAAGAAAACTCAAATGAAGTTCTATTCGGTGACAGCAATACCAGTTCTACTAAATGGATCAGGAACTTGGGCCATGACACGAAATGATATTAACAAATTGGAGGCTGCAGAAATGAGGTTTTTTATATCAATTAAGGGGTTGTATTATGTTAGATAGATTGAAAAATGAGGATATAAGAAAATAATAAAATGTAATATCATTAGAGGAAAAGATTTATCATTATAAAGATCAATGGATTTATCACCTAGAAAGTATGAGCTACTGTCGTATTCCTAGAAGAATTCTTAATTATAAACCTGAATGAAGAAGATATTTGGAAAGACCAAGGAAACGTTGGTTGGAGAATATGTGAAGCCGGAACAGGCTTAATAGCCTAATCCATGATTGAAGATTATTATTATTATTATTATTATAGGACGACCAAGAACAACTTGAAAGAATAACATTCAGAATTCATTGAGGAAATCTGGTGTAACGGATGAAGACAAAGAGGACAGAGAACTATGGAGAACTTACAAACTGACGGTCAATAAGTCCGTAGTAATTTATGTACTGGGTGAGGCAATGAAACGGCACGATTTGGACTCCGGCTGACGGGCGCAGTGGGGGGTTATGGGAGTGGGGGAAACGACCTTGAGCATCTAGACAAGTGGAAATTTCAGTAGCCATGGAGCGTTGGTCAAGCGTTGCAACGTGCGTTTGCTGTAAAAGCATATTATAAAAACATGGATAGTGTGGTTGGTGCCCAACGTGCTTTCCGTCTTAAGTTTAATCTACCGCCACGGGCTCCCGTGCCATCGAGGGAAAGCTATCCTCCTGTGGGTGAAAAACTTTGAAGCCACTGCAAGCACGACGAAGAAAATTGGTGGTAGTGAAAAAAACATCAGGACCCCAGAGAACATTGATCGGTGTGCGCGATGCATTAACACGAAGTCCGCGAAAATCAGCAAGGCGGCACAGCGCTCAACTTGGTCTCAGCAATCGATCAGTGAGACGGATTTGAAGAATGACCCTACACTATCACCCATACAAAATGCAGATAGTGCAAGCCCTACAACCTAACGATTACAATCATCGCATACGCTTTTGCCAAGCGATGCTTAATGTTATCGGAACAAATGGAGAAAGGTGCATAACTTATGGATGAGTGATGAAGCCCACTTTCACCTTAGTGGTTACGTTAACAAGCAGAACTTCCGGTATTGGTCCGCAAATAACCCACGTGATCTTCATGAAAAACCTCTCTCATTCTGAAAAAGTAACAGTTTGGTGTGCAGTATCTTCTCGTGGACTCGTGGGACCCTATTTTTTTGAAGATGAACATGGTAACACAGTAACGGTGAACTCTGAACGTTATGCTGACATGTTAGTAACTTTTGGTCTGCCTGGCATCGATCAGTATGATCCAGATGAAGAAACACTCTTCCAGCAAGATGGGTGCAAACAAGCCATACTGCTAATGTCTCAATGGGTTTGCTGAGACTCGCTTTTCCAGGACGGCTAATCAGCAAGAATGGTGATATCCCCTTGCCCTCCCCGTTTCGCCAGATTTGACCGCCCCCAGACTTCTTTCTTTGGGGCTATCTTAAATGCAAAGTCTTCGAGGAAAATGCCACCAAGAACAAAAGAAGATCTGAAGGAGAGAATCCGGCAGGAAATTAACAACATTCCTTTGCAGATGCTACAGAACGCCATGGGTGGATTTCATCTTAGACTCCAACAATGTGTGTCAAAACCAAGGACGTCACCTTACTGGCACCATATTCAAAAAATGATTGTTTTTTTAAGGTAAAACATTAATTTCCACTCATGTACTTAAGATTCATGTTCAAATAATTATACTCTTTTTGTAAATATATTATTGGTGATTTTTCAAAATCGTGCCGTTTCATTGCCTCACCCTGTATTTTTAAAACTCATGTTAATTATTAAGATTGATTGGAGAAAACCCTCAATGATGAGGAAAATTCTCAAAATTAATGAGTTATTATTATTATTATTATTATTATTATTATATTTTTCGGTCATTTAATGAGACAGAAGGTTATGAAATGAGCCATAGCATAAAATAAAATGATTTCACGTAGTGTTCTTAATGTTTACATGAGCGGGGTAAAGAGATAGGGCTGAAAAGAGCATAAAACCCCAATGACCCGCGGGAAGGACCTAACACAGTAGCACAGCAATCAATCAAACATAACACATGATCACAAATTTCACGTGTTAATGTGCATTTTTTATCTCGGAGCTATTTTAAAATTTCTTTTTTAAATTGGTCTTGTAATTGGAGATGCTCGGGGCTGGCTCCGCCCTTCTCTGTTAAATAAATAAGTAGTCTGTAAGGCATCTGTCCATACGTTCCAGCTATGCATTTTCCATACCATCAGGGGTGCGGAAAAATTGTCAATTTGCATACTTCTGTAACTTATTTGAATTTTTTAAAATACATGTCTAAAAAATTGCAGAATTTAAAGAATAAATTGGCTTTATGGAGGTATTGGTTATTACATTGCAAGAATTCAAAGTTCGATTTTATGGATGAGTCGAAATATGTATAAAAAATAAGATTGATTCAATCGTTATGGAAACTGACAAAAAATCTCGACATAAATTGTAGGCTATTTTGTGTCAAAAATTCAAGTTTGAAACGTGAAATCATGTACTCGAGGAAATGTCATTGCCTCGTAAACAGCGAGCCCTGGTTCAATACCCGATCAGAACAATTTTTCTAGCTGAGATTTTTTCGGGGGTTTTCCTCACCTGTGAAACACATGTCAGAAAATTTAAGTCCCAAACAGTGTCCAATAACGTATAACCATCATAACCATTCTATCATATTATTCTCCTTATTTAGTATAAATATGCCAGTAAATTGTGTGTATTGTCTTAAGGGGGGGACGTACACCTTTGAGGGTAAAAGAAAGTCATTTTTATTTATTTTTTTTTTTTTCCCATATAGATTGAAACTTCATCTTTAAATGCTGAAGATTTTCATTTATATCTCTATTACTTTTCGAGTTATGTTTAAAAATGTGCAATGCTGTCACTCGAGTGAGCCCTTTAATTTCAGAAGGTACCTACATCTTCGGTAAGTTTGTCACTTTTTTCCGTAACTAATTTTTTCGATATGGTTTCCCTGATAACTGTCAATATTTTCAAGATATTGAGATGAAATTTTGCAAGTAGGCCTATGTAGTTTACAGGGTTGAACAAAGTATACTACAATTAGTAATGTACCTATTATATTTTATTAAAATAGTACTTTTAATGCAAATTTTAACAAAAATGAGTATGCATCAATTGAAAATTAAAAATAAAATATTTACACTCTATATAATTAAACAATTGTAGTATACTTTTTAGCTATAACATTAACGAGTAAAATAAAATAAGAATTATTAAAATATATTGAAATTTAGGAAAATTATCAGGGAAACGGCAAGATAATGCAAATTTTGAGCTGACGTTTTGAATATTTAATTAACAATAACGACTGAAGTTAGACTGTACTTAAGTACACAAACATGCTCACACTGTAATATAGATATCACATACCAAATTTCATTTCTGTAACCAGCATTGTTGCTGAGGGAAAAAAATTGAAATATGCTACATTTTTAATGGCTAAATGTGTAGGTCCCCCCTTAAATGTTCGTATTGTCACTGAGCTGATCGCTCATTTGGGAAGCCCTCCACGACTTTGATGTATGATAAAAAGTATATATGTTATCCAAAGTTTAAACTTCCACTCCCGACAGGTCGTATGACCATAAGGTTCGAGTGGCATGGGACACGTAAAAGTAGGCCTACCTAAAAGGAAGGGGTTAAATTAGGAGTAAGGAGGAAAAGGAAATAATTTATTTTCAGTTAGCCTTATAACGAAATAAATACTGAGGGTATGGACTTGTTATTAAATAATATAAATTTTATATTAAAATAATTTGTACTAAATGCGCTTTATTGTTTACTATTAAATTTATTAATTAGGCTTGCCATAGATAATCATATTTTGTTGAAAGTTGGCTATTTTATAATATATATATATATAAAACAAAAGTTGTACTGTTGTGGCAGTCGTCCTCAACATATTAATTTTGTTTAAATTATTCAGCTAGACCAATATACAATATGTACATTATATGTATTCAGTACCCATGAACACCTTTGAAAATGGAACCAGTTCCGAAAGCTCTAGCTGAATAATTTAAACAAATTTAATTTGTTGAGGACGAATGTCACAGTTACAAATTTTGTTTTAAATATTTGACAATACCTCAAAGGTGCAAAATCTCTTAAAATAATTGTATAATATCACAGAAGATTGAAATTAGACATAATTGATGATAATTGGCCTCAATTCGTACCACTGCGGGGAATGAGTGCTTCCATAGTGGGAAATTTCTTGACCAGACGAATTTAATTACGCTTATTTTCTTACAGATGTCAGTGAAGGGAACGTGGTTAGTATATCCTATCGAACCGATATCTAGTAGGAAACTAAGTATTACTCCAATGGATGAAAGTCGGTTACATTTTGCTAAGATTTTTTTTTATTCAGACTTGAGGTTCTTTTACGAGCCCGAAAAATCTTCAGGCTCAGGTTCCATTGATTAAAGTCCTTTCCGGAGGACTTGTCTCTTGCATCTGAAATAAGATATTGTGAAATTGAATGTATATCGAAACAATAGTTACGCCTACTGCAGTTTCAACATAATTGCATGTGTTTTCCTAGTCTGAGTATAATGTGACATATTTTACTTCTTACTCCTCTTTAGACATTGCTAGAAAATGTATTAACTGGCGGGAGAGGAAGAAAGAAGACGGAGAACATACAGATGTTAATAAAATACATTGGCACATGAAGCTGCGGTAAACTAAACAAATGGCAGTACAAAGTGTGGTTTCTGTTGATTGATCATGCTGAACTCACCCAAACAAGATACGTTACTCTAGTTTTAAAACAGCAGTAATAATAATGATGACGATAATAACAATAATGATGATAATATAATAATAATAATACAAATAGGAATGAGGTGCAGAAATAAATTAAAATTGGCTCAACTCCGAAAACGCATGCCAATGTGCATTACAGGGACTCTTATCTGAACTTCTCCAAAAAAAATAATAAACATTATAAAAGTATAGATGTCCACCGCTGTGGTCTCGAGGTAGCGTGCTGCCTTGTCACGCAGCGGGCCCGGGTTCGATTCCCGGTCGGGACAGACTCCTGGGTGAGGTTTTTTCGGGTTTTTTTCCTCACCTGTAAGACAAATGTCAGGAAGCTTAGGGCCCAACGGTCCCCGATAATCATCCGATCATCATCATAATCATCCTTCACCGGTGTGGAAACCAACGGGAAGCCACCACACCTATAATTCCCCAGTAAAACTGCAAAGCATAGCATGAAAATGATATGATTGCAGTGAAAGACCTGTCCTTGGGCAGAATTACTATGGATGGGATGGATGGATAAAATTATAGTTAATGAGAGAAAGAAAACAAAATATACAAATATAGGTACAAGTTTCACAAAAGAAAATGCATTAAAAAAAACAAAAAAAAATATTGCTCGGGATTGGATGTAATTAATGCATTATATAATTTGTGTCCTACTATGTTTCGATACAATGTATGTATAAACTCTATACGATCCACGTGGAGACACGGATATTCTCTAACGGGAGTTTCTTAACCAAGCTAACTTAGTTACGCTTATTTACCCACAGATGTTAACAATTGACATGCGTTAGCACATCACCTCAACGAGACAAATAGTAGGCAGCAAACGTATTTTTTTGGATCGATGAAGGACGGTGATGTGAATTTTACACATATGTATTTTATTCAGGCTTGCGGTTATTTTAAGAGCCTGAAAAATGTTATACTCGGGACCCACGGCTTAAAGTCCCTACAGAAGGATTTGTCCCTTCGATTTTTCCTTCCCAAAAATCCATCGATCCCGGCCGGGTTTGAACCCGCGACTCTTGGGACCATAGGCAAGAAACATAACCACTAAACCACGCGGACGATTTTAGATACAATAATATGATTACATTGATTCATACTAATCAAGGAGTTAAACAAGGATGCAGTATCTCTCCAGTTTTGTTTAACCTATACATCAATAATATAATAAAAAAATGGAACGAAGAAACAAATAAAGGAATAAAATTAGATAAAACACACTACTTGAAAACATAATTATACGCTGATGACCAGGTAATAATAGCAAATACGGAAGACGAACTTCAAAGGAATATTTTTAAATTACATAATATATGTGAACAATATAATCTCAAAATATCCATAGAAAAAACTAAGGTAATGGCATTCCAAGGGAAAAATCAAATTCAGATCCAAAATAGTAATAGGAAACAAAATCATAGAACAGGTGAACCATCTCAATTATCTAGGATGTGACATTTCATTTAATTATGATATTGATATAACTAATAAAATAGCAAAATTCCAGGGAATAAGTGGTACGATAAAACGATCACTAAATAACAATACAACAAGTGAGACCCAATTGAAATCTTATAAAACGTTGGCAGTACCGATACTGTTCTATGGTTCAGAAGCCTCGATACATAAAAAACAAGATCTAAGTAGGATAACGGCGGCAGAAATGAAATTTCTGAGATCTGTTAAAGGGTGCACTAAGGAAGACAGAATCAAGAACACAGAAATAAGACAGGAACTTGAAATATTTACAATAACTGATAAAATAAATACATATAGACATAAATGGAAGCAACACATAGACAGAATGAATGAAGATAGATATCGAAAACAAATAAAATACAAACTTAAAGGCACCCGAGATGTGGGCAGACCTAGAAAGAGATGGGCTGAAGTCGGAACGGGTCAACAGACCTAATCCATGAATGCAGATAATTATGATGACATTGAGATTGTACACACATTAAGTGGCAGATTTTGTATATGGGTTAAAATTAGCATACATTTCAAGCCGATAAAAAAAAGGGACGTTTGTGGCTATGTAGTGTTTATTTGGACATCTCTGTGATATATCTTGCAAATGAAATGGAAACTTCTCTTCATAATTACAAGTTGTTGAAGAAATTCAAATACACAGAATAGTTAAGAGACTAATTACACATGTTGTTGAACAACCTGTAGCCAATCAAATGAAACCAGAAGCTGTTCTCACGGTGCTGCGATTCCAGGAACGAGCCGTCTGATCCATGGGAGCAGTTCCAACTTTACAGTAAACTGCAACTTTTGTCCGTCCAACCATCAGTTTTGATGTTAATAATATTAATTAACAACAAACCACTGGCACTATCGAGCCCGGAGGTTCGGACATAAGATCTCGTACTTCCCTATCATGACTTAATATTTTCCAGTCATTTTCTGTATAATTTCCCTCTCACACGTCACGGTTTCGTTATTCTCTCACCTCGTTCTTGGACTACAAACTAAACGCTTCCACCCTGGTAAGTATCCATTGCCTATCTTTCATACCATATTCGTGCCACGTGTCTTGCCAATCGCATTCTACGATATTTAACTGCTCTTATTCCATCTGGTGTCCCTTAAAGATTATGTAGCTCATTGTTATGTAATTTTCTGCATTTACCTGTTTCACTTCGGTCCAAAAGCACTTTGTTCTGAAAAAAATTGTAATATTTTCTCTTTTCTCAAATTAAGAGACCGTGTTTCGCATCAACCATATAATATAACATGATGAAATATCGTTCATACATATGTTTCGTTTAATAGTTTTAACATAATTGTGAATCTCTGATTATGATGATAATGATTATATTTTTTTATATATAAAAATGCATGAATGCAGATGATGATAAAAATCATAATATTTTTTCATCGACTTTTTAAGGATTTTAGGGTTAATAAATTCTATCATCAAGCCACAGTTAGTCCAAAAACATTCAAGACTCAAAAGTGTATAAAACATTGGCTCTTCCAATTATTTTGTATGGTAACGAAGTATGGATATTGAAACAAAAGGATTACGGACACTTAGATCTGCTGAAATGAGATACCTTCGGAGGACTTCAGGATACACACTACTAGATCATAAAAAAATGAAGACGTCTTAGAAGAATTACACATGTAACCTTTAGAAAACAAAATTTCCGATTATAAGTTATGATGGATGCAACATATTTACCGAATGGAAGATCACGGGATACGCAAACAAATGTTAAACTATCAACCTGCAGGAAGAAGAAGACCAGGACGTCCACTCAAAAAGACTTTTGGATGGAGTTTCTATTGAGGCCAAAACAGGTCAACAAATAGCCTAAATTCATGAATGGACTAGGATTTTTTTTTTCCGGAAATTATCCACATTACATGATTTTCCGTCACCCTTAAGAAATTCACCTTCTCCAGTTGTAAAGGTCTTGAACATCCTCCTTAGTAAGTCCCAGTTCACTCATACTTCTTTCCACACCATCTGTTCAACCTTCGTTAGGTCTTCCACATGTACCGCAAAACATAATAATTTATTTTACTCTATTATAATTATAATTTCAGTAATTTTACATTCTTACAAAATGGCTAGAAAATTGAATATTACAGTGCCATTTGCTACAAAATACACAAAAACATTTGCAAATGTCACCAACATACGAATACACGAAATCAAAATTAATTAGAAATTTCACAAGTAACTAGTCTTGGTACTCAATAGAAATTAGGCCTATATGGACCTTTCTTGGTCTTTCTCCCCTTTGTTTCCATTCTTGCTTCATTGACATGTTCAGTTAATTTTTGTTCATCCGTTATAATTATGTCATTTCAGATTTCCTTTTCTGTCATTCATTCTATTGCTATTTCAACATATACAGTTTCTTTGATTGACGTATTTCTCACTCTTATCTCTTCTAGATTTTTCCGGAATCGATCCTTAACAGTTCTCCAAAATACATCCATGTAATTTTAGTTCTGATTTTGTTCATTACGTTAGTTTTTTGTCGGCCGCGGTGGACTAGTGGTTATGCTCCTTGCCTCTGGTCCCAAGGGTCGCGGGTTCAAACCCGGCCGGGGTCGATGGACTTTTTAGGACGGAAAAATCCAAGGAGGACTTTAAGCCGTGGGTCCCGAGTCTGAAGATTTTCAGGCTCGTAAAAAATCCTTAAGCCTGAATGAAAAGGCCTCTAAGCAAAATTTACCTAATTTTCCCGTCCTAGTACTACCTTGGTTTCCTAGAGTACGAGTAAAATATAGTCCCGCGCCTTAACCGAGTGGTTAAGGCAAGATGCCTTGGCGCAGAGCTAAGGGACATGCGCTGCCGCTGGTTCGTGTCTCTATGGGGGAAGAAATTTTCTCATGTAATTTCTGCCGGTATGGGACCGGGCCCCACCCAGCATCGTGAGAAATTTGGGTAGCTACAATAAATAGTAAGTAAAAGGTTGAGAAAACCAGCTATAACGGCTGGGAGACCCGACATGCAGACCACATGTCACCCTCACACTGACTGGATGATCGTCTACTGTCCAGTTCTGATAATTGTAACCGTCTTGTGAAACCAAATGGGCGTGGCAGGAGGGAACATTGCCGAGTGGGGGAGGGAGCTAATAGCCATGCAAAAAACATTTTCTTATTGTTAATAATAATAATAATAATAATAATAATAATAATAATATAATAATAATAATCGTAATAAAATTAATTGTTACAAAAACCACGCTATTCTATAATGAACACTTCAAACTTATTAGACATCGAAACTATTCACTAACACAGAACTAGTGAAAAAGAAAATTAAATGTGTAATAACTATTACGTTTTCTAAACTGAGGATATTTGCTGGCAGTACCTGTAACTCGCCCTTCCCTCTTACCGCAACATACACCATAGACCCCTTAAAAGTGGCTAAAGAAGCCAGAACTGCATTATATCTCTGTAATTAGAACCTGTGGACGTAAGAGCCAGCAACCGGCTGGTAGGCCAAGTGCCTTCTAGGCCGGTAGCGGCATGTAGTTTGTTAGAGTAAAGTATAACCAGCCTCTCTCATCCAAATAACATTATAGTTGCCTACCAGATAACGTTTTGAGGCGATGAGCTAATAATTTGTCACTCACTGACATATGTAGGGAAATAAGCTTAACTAATTACATTAACATGGTCAAGTTAGTCTTGCAACGGAGCACCCTTGTCTCACGTTGGGGTGATGTTACAACGTATGTACTACAAATTCTGGCGAGCTGGTGCTATCAACACACCGTTAATCCATGGATAAGCGGAAACATTATTACCCCCTATAGACCCTAGTTGTAGCTATCAGAAGTCAAAATATCCGATAATTATATTGTACATAGGTAAAGTGATCTCACAACAGGTCTTAAGAGGCCTTTGGGATAGTAAGATGTTATGGTTAGAACAATCGGCACGATATATCAGCAGGGTAGCATATCCTCTTAAAGAAAAAAATTAGGGAAGTAACAGGAAGGAAAATACTGCAGAAGATATTTTGGAACGTGCGGAGACATTTTGAGATTATAGATTTATTAGATCCTCCGGGTGGGCATTTTTCAAAACTGCATGATATCATTCCATAAGAAAGAGCAATCTACCACCAGGACAGCCAATTTAAATATGCAGATACTGTTCTCCCTCCAGTAATGCTCACATTTACACGCCATATATTAAAAATAAAACCATGTTTACTAAATCAATTGAACCCTCTAAAATCCGGTAGAAGGGTGTAGCCGCGTTACAAAGTATAATTTTATATATAATTGATATAAAACATATTGAGTATTCAGTGCAAAAATTGACTAAGTACATTTTCAAAACAATTTCCAACTTAACATAACCTAACTAAATAGATCAGTCTCATGTCTTGAGGTCGGTGTTTTAGTTTATTTTCATGAGGTGCAGAGTTCGATTCCAGGAAAAATTCCTGTGGTTGCCCATGGTTTGGAATTTAGATTTAAGTTTAGGTTAAGGATTCTCCTGGTTTTCGTTAACATTAGAGTTAGGATTTTTATCTAATAAAATATAAGACTGCAAATACTGTTAGTATATATTATTCAACTGTTTGTGAAACCAAAATAAAATACAGAAGTCTTACTTCTTATTATATTATTCAATTGTTTGTATGTGAAACCAAAACAAAAGACAGTCATAAATCTAATTTATCATTATACTGTGTTGCAATCTTAATCTTTTAGTACATAAATATCCTGATTCTAGTTACCATTTACCATTGGGCTAACGAAACTTCAAACTTCCGATGCTAAATCTCGGAAGTGGGTTATAATTTTGCCAATGCCATGAGAGAATGCCCTAAGACATGGTAGGATTGGAGTAAAAAATAAATAAAACAAAGTCACCAGCACAATCAAACTTAGAGGTCCATGGCAGTGTGGACGCAAGTTTTTCATATATCCCTATATTTTCCTAATACTATCCTATATTTCCCTGTTTAATTCACCTCCTCCAAATCATGATTACAATTTTATCACGGATCTCTGAAGTAGTCCCTTCGCGGAGGCCCAAATAGAGGACTTTTTATCTAATTAATTAATTCACTGACAGTATCGAGTCTGTAGGTTCATGGAACGCGCGAACATAAGCTCTCAATACATCCATATCCTGAACTAATGTTTTACAATTTTCTCCTGTAAAATTACTTTCAAATCATGGTTAATGTTGCCCTGCCTTCTAGGCGCTTTCTCTCTGGTTTTCCTACAACATTTAATTTCCTCTTTCTTCCCCATTCGTGCCACATGTCCTGCCATCACAGTCTGAGACTAAACTCTTCCTTTTATATCTGGTTTCCCATAAATATAATTTAGCTCATTATTATGTAGTCCTCTTCGTTCGCCTGTGTTAATCTGTCTTTGATGAACCCAAGACACTAGTAAATTTAAATGTATTTTTATATTATTTGGTATTAGAAGATTCCAAAAATACCATTAATATTTTAAACAAAATTAAATATTTGGGAGTTGAAATAAATGAACTTAAAAACAATGAATTGGAAATAACAAAATAATAGTTAGAGAGTAGATCTGCAATAGCAATATTGAATGGAATGGAATTATTCAAAGAAACTAAAACGATTGAGTGGAATTTTGTGGGGAAGCAGATATTCATAGAAACTAAAATCCATATGTATAAATCAATAGTATGAAGCATAATGAACTGCGGGGGCAGAAACATGGATTATAAATGTCAAATGAAAGTCAAAATTTCAACATACAAAAATGGATTTTTTAAGAAAATCTGCACGATGATCTAAATTACACAGGATCAGAAACAGTATTATCCGAGAAAAGATTAACTTTATCGAAACAAATATACAATTTGTGGGAAATAAACAATTACAATGATTTGGACACGTGAAGAGGATGAACGAAGATACATTGTCAGTTAGGAGTTTGGAGTGGATTCCAAATCGGTGGAAAAGAGGAGGGAGACCTAAGAAGACATGGAGAGAGAGAATTATGGATTTGATGAAGGACAGGGGACTGCATGTTGGTGATTGGAAGGATAGAGATGAATGGAGAAAGAGAATCAAAATTTAATATTGGGCACAGGAAGATGCTGTACACATTTAAAAACTTTTTATTTTATTTTACGAGATACGATAGTTTGGTGTATTTAGTAAACCCCTGTAGTTTGTGAAACAGAAGTGAAAAATGTAGTTTGAACAAGCGACAAGAGTAGGAAAATAATGTTGTATAGCACACCATTGTGTTCAGAACGTGATATACTATAACGGTGAACAGTGACAATAACTGAAAATACACTTCCTTATGCTATCACGGCAAAATACTCCAAGCAAGTAGAGACATCTGTCATCTATCACTTCATTCAGTATGTTATCTCCCATTGCGCTATTTCCAGTTTTATAGGGGGGAACGGTCAACCATTGCATGTCGATACCAACCATGAAATTTCCAGAGAAGCGTTGTGATGTACCAAGGCCCTGTCTAAAAAATATCTGCCGTTTTTAACTGCAAGTCACTAAAATCCAGAGCCAAATCTCCCATTTAAACTATAGGGAAGTGATACAACGAGTGGTTAAGGTAGGATGCCTTGGCGCAGAGGTACGGGACTTGCGCTGGTTCGAGTCTCCATGGAGGAAGAAATTTTCTCGTGGAATTTCGTCCAGTATGGGACCGGTACGCAGCCATCATCATGATGTATTTGGGTTAGCTAAAATAAGTAGCGGCTCCAGGTTGAGAAAACCAGCTATAACGGCTGGAGGACCCGACATGCTGACCATATGTCATCATTGGCTGGATGATAGTCTACGTCTGTAATAACTATATATGTATATATATATATGGATGTGAGGCCAGCAGTCGGATGGCAGGCCAAGGGCCTTCTAGGCCTGTCGAGGATACAACTCCAGCCGTCTGCGCAGCGCCCCCGCCTCACTCCGCCCCGCTCTATTCAAGCATCTGCTTCGTATATTTCTGGATTATGGCTTCGATTTCTGTGCCTTGTAGTTAAAAGCGGCAGATATTTTTTTGGACATGGCCTTGGTACATCACAACGCTTCTCTGGAAGAAATTTCAAGGTAGGTATCGGCATGCAATGGTTAACAGTTCCCTTGTCAGTGGGCAAGGATGTTTTCTAATTTATGGTATAAACATTTCTGAAATGGGTATTCCTATTATTGTTTGCAGATGATCAAATGATTTTTTTGTAGGGGATGAAGATAATATGGGATATATGATAAATAAACTAATGGAAGAATATACAAAATGGGGACTGAAATTAAATTTACAGAAAACAGAATATATGTGTTTGGGAAATGATGTGGATGACCTCATACTCGAAACAGTGAAAAAAAAAAGTGAAATTTTTAAATATAAAAAGTTATCCCACTACAGGCCTCGGGAGGCCCTTGGGGTAGTAGGAGGTTAAGGCTC
Source organism: Diploptera punctata (assembly GCA_030220185.1). Taxonomy (NCBI): domain Eukaryota; kingdom Metazoa; phylum Arthropoda; class Insecta; order Blattodea; family Blaberidae; genus Diploptera; species Diploptera punctata. Next base: position 70,874 of record JASPKZ010000692.1, on the reverse strand, counting down.
CCACGTTTTATAGACAATCAGCACTTGATGTCAGCCGGGTTGTCAGTCCTGCGTAACGGCCGCCTTTATCCGTTAGAGGTTGAGTCGACCCCAGAGCCATAGTGCCGAGGGTTTGGGTAGTTTAAAAATCATATATTGGGTCAATAATACATGTTTAGGTATATATGAAAAATGTTTACAAAGTAAAATTGCAATGGCAAAAAATGCAACTAGGAATACTTTGGAACAAATTATTACAAAAGGAAAATAAAATGAAAATTTATAAGAGCATAATACTGAATATTCGTCATATGGAAGTGAAAACTTGGTCTTTGACGGAATTACAAAAGAATAATATCAGAACAGTTGAATTTGATTATCTTAGAAGAAACCTTCAAAAAATAAGAAATTATTTCCTTTGGAGAGAAATGAATGTCACCACATCTGTTGTTAAGAGTATTGAAAATCAAACTCTTTCGAATGGAAAATGAAAGATGGCCAAAAATACATATACACCAATGGTCACCCCCTGGAAGAAATAAACGTGGAGACCAAGATGGAAATGGAAAACTTATATGGATGATATGAATTTGGAAAAATGAGATTGGAATGATAGAAATAAATGGAAACTGAAGACGGCAAACCTATAAGTGGGGGTAAGCCGAAGAAAAAAATGATTAAGAAACTCCTAAAGATAGAAGAAAATTACACTGCCTAGTTCCCTTATTTCATCATCATCATGAACATTTTAGCTCGTCGCCTGTAGTTTACCCAAGTGATCTTCGTGAATCCATATACGCTGTGGCCTTCCCAAATCTCTCTTTCCCTGTGCTTGAAATTGTAGAGATGGTTTCGATAATATTCCCCTTTCCATCCTCAAAACATGTTACCAATTTTCTTGATATTTTGTTATATCACTTAATATATTTTCGACTTTAATTGTTTTCTTTGATGATCTAACTTTATGAATCCAAGAAGTCTGAAAAATCTCATATGTGCTGCTTCCAATTTAATTTTATCTCTCTGACTCAGGACCCAAATTGCACTTCCATATTTAAGTGCTGGTTTTGAAATTATATTATGTAATCTTAATTTGGTTTCTGTTGACATTGATTTTCGAAATGTACTTTTATTATGCCATTTAATTGATTATATTTTTCTAATTTTACATCTATATTCTTTTTTATTTCTGATATGTGGGGGCACGCCGTAGCGTAGTGGTTAAGGCACTGAGCTACAAGCCGGAGGGTCGAGGGTTCAAGTCCCGTGGGGTCAGGATTTTTAAACTGACCCAAACCCTCTAGCGGCACTATGGCCCTGAGGTCGACTCAGCCTCTAACGGAAAGGAGTACCAGACGCTTGTTCTGGGGGTAAAGGCGGCCGTCACGCAGGGCTGACAACCCGGCTGACATAAAGTGCCGATTGTCTAGAAAAAGTGGGAGCCTTAACCTCCTACTACCCCAAGGGCCTCCTGAGGCCTGTTGTGGGATCACTTTACTTTACTTTACTTTACTTTTTATTTCTGATGTTTCCAAGATATGTAAAATTAGATACTTGTTCTATTATATGTCCATTTAACCCTTTGTATATTTCTACCCAATATTCCCATTGATTTCGTTTTTGAAGTAGAGATCTTCATGTCATATTCCTTAACTGTTTTATTTAATTCATAAGAAGCTTTTTGTAATTCATCCTCAGATATCTTACTTAAGACTCTATATACCTCGACTCCCATTTATTTAGCCTCTCTTGCTTAATACACCACAAACAGAGGACATCCCATCACTCAACGTCATATTATACAGGGTGATTACAAATGATTGGAGCGATTTCATGATTTTATGGTAGCTGTAGTATTCGACATATTTTCACGAACTTTTACAGATACATAGAGCAACTTCCCAGGTTTTTTTTGAGATGTTACAGGTGCTCCATATGCTCCCCCTTGGTGATTCTGCAGATATCAAGTCTGTAATCAAGTTCGTCCCATACTCGACGTAACATGTCCCTATTAATTTGTTCAAAGGCATTGATTATGCGAGCTCGCAGTTCTGGTAAGTCTACTGGTAAAGGAGGCACAAACACTGAATCTTTCACATACCCCCAAACAAAAAAATCGCACGGCGTCAAATCGGGGGAGCGTGGAGGCCATGACAACAATTTCTGATCATTCTCTCCACTGCGACCGATCCATCGGTTTGGCAATCTCATGTTTAAAAATTCACGAACATCGTGATGGAAGTGTGGTGGAGCACCATCCTGCTGGTAGATGAAGGTCTCACTGTCGGTCGTCAGCTGCGGCATGAGCCAATTTTCCAGCATGTCCAGGTACACGTGTCCTGTAACGTTCTGCTCGCAGAAGAAAAAAGGGCCATAAACTTTGAACTGAGAAACCGCACAGAACACACTAACTTTTGGGGAGTCGCGAATGTGCTGCACAATAACGCGGGGATTTTCTGTGCCCCAGATTCGCACATTGTGTTTGTTCACTTTGCCATTCACAAAGAATGTTGCTTCGTCACTGAAGACAAGTTTCTCACAAAAAACATCCTCATCCATAAACTGCTGCATTTGTGTACAAAATTCAAACCGACTCACTTTGTCAATGGGCGTAAGGGCTTGTAGAAATTGCAAGTGGTAAGGTTTATGCTTCAATCTTTTCCGCAAGATCTTCCAAACGGTCGGTTGTGGAATGTTCAGCTCTCTGCTCGCTTTTCGTGTTGATTTCTGTGGGCTACGTGTGAAACTCATCCGCACACTCTCAACCTTTTCTTCACTCACTGAAGGACGACCCGTTGATTTCCTTTTACAGAGGCATCCTGTAGCTTTAAATTGCGCATACCATCGCCGAATGGAGTTGGCACTCGGTGCATCTTTCTCGAACTTCGTTCTGAAGTGTCGTTGCACAGTTATCACAGATTGAGTTGAATGAAATTCAAGCACAGCATATGCTTTCTCCTCGCCTGTCGCCATCTTTGATAACTGCTGCGCTCTCTCGGTTTAAAGCTGAAACACGGCTGCGAGAGAAAACAAAAAAAAACCTTATGAGTTTTTATACATAACTTTAAAGTTTCTGTGAAGATATGTCAAATAAGATCGCTACAATAAAATCATGAAATCGCTCCAATCATTTGTAATCACCGTGTATATTCACTTCTCGTAAATGGAATTTCTTACCACAGGAAATCGGGGGTTGCCGGTCGTTATCTGTTAAAAGAAATCTAAATTTATATTTGCTCTAACCTTGGCTTGATCATTATCCCGTTTAAGTTACATGTATTAATTGGTGTTTCTCGTATAACTTAGCATATTTATAGTAGTATTATTACCATCATCATTATTATTATGTTTATCACAAGTAATGTCACCAGTGATTTCCAAATCATTGATAAATTCACGAGTCATGAAGTGACGAGTGAATTTATCTAGAGGGTTTGGAAATCAAGAGTGGTATTTGTTAGGACTATTTAACGAATAAAATTAAGCTGTTTACTCAAAAGTCATTATTTAAATATAGTTACCGGTATTTTAAAATATTTTTATATTTAATGTAAACGGCGCTGTTTGAAAACAAATCAGAAATGTGAGTGTTTACTAAAAAATCATTATTTAAATATAGTTACCGGTAGTTTAAAATATTTATATATTTAATGTAAACGGCGATGTTTGAAAACAAATCAGAAATGTGAGGTTATGTATATTAACTGCAACTTGATCGTATTATTTATTGCCAAATATTATCGCAATATTGTAAGAATGCGCCCTAGTGGAGAAATAATTAATCACATCAAAACTGTATATTATAATCAACATTATAGGTATTCATTTATTTTTTTGTAAACAACTCTGTAAAATGAGGGAATCTGTTCATTATTTGCTATATTCAGTGTATTTGTTGGAGAGAAAATAATGTTCTGACCTGTTCAGAATATTAAAAAGGGGCTGCTTTATGACAAAGCAGGAGCTGATAAGGAGAAATCGATTAAAGAGCGAAGTGAAACGCGACTGCCATTGATTGTAAAACAAAATTCATTGAAACGTGATTGGTCATTGACTCCCATTTGGGGCATGAGTTAAATAGTCGTATAAAATGTAGTTTGTACATGAAATTTATTGCAACTATTAATATATTTTAACTCTTTATAATTAGTATAGTTTATATATAATCTACACTGCAAACATGCATTTGTAATTGTGATCGTTGTGAGGAAGAGAAGGCCTTATAGCCTTAACTCTGCCAGAAGAAATAAAAACATCTATTATTATCATTAATATTATTATTAACTCGTGAGGAAAAAATCATTAGGAATGCCAGAAAATAAGATGGGAAGATAATATTCGGATGGATCTTATAGAACTAGATATATGAATTGAATTCAGATGGCGTGGTGGAATACGTGATTGAACCTATAGGTTAAACAAGTCATAGAGTGAGTGAGTTAGTTCTCACCTTAAGAAGAGAATTATATTTGCAGCACCATGGTGCAGAGAGTGGAATCTGATGCACATATTGATAGAGATAATTACACAATTACTGCCTTCATTAAGCTTCAACGTTTTAAAAGAACCAGTTTTAACGTAATCTCAACAGGCGCCATCCACGTTTCATCTCTTCAACTGTAAATTAGTATTTAACAAGATCAGTACACAGATGTGAGGGGAAAACAAACCGTGATCCACGACCCATCAACCAACCACATTGTTCAATTATGATTAGAGGCCAGATTTAATGTAATTACTAGATCTCTGATTTTATGTTCCATGCTTTTTTTTTTTCCTGCTGAAGGAATGAATAAAAACCAAATATGCTGATATGTTTCATGTAAAGTTATACCACCTCGACTGGAGCGATACATCTGTCAAAGAACAACGCAGGTGTCCTAAAGGCACATCAGCGAGGACAGAAACCTCGCGTGAAGCAAAAGGTTTTGATCCCGATGTTCAGTACGCATAAGGACTGCGAAAGCACGACCTATCGATCCTATTGGCTTGTAGAGTTTCCAGTAATAGATGCCCAAAAATGCCTATTTTTCATTAGCATATATTTTGTGTTTTTGAGCCTAACTTATTTTATTTATTGTGCCTAAAATGCTTATTTTTATCCATTAGTGCCTATATGGTAGTTCTTGAGGCTAAAATTGATTTTCAAAATTAAATTTACGTTACTTTAAATTTATAGTAGCCTATTGCAAGATCTGCAGACATTTTCAGAGATCTTCGAAATTTTACCAGAATATTGAAATTATGTATTTTGTATTGTAAGCCTATATTTTCCCTTTACAGAGATTTAGGCGCTCTCCCCCTACATGAAGAATTTGAACCATACTAATTTAGTTACACTTCTTTTCGTATAGATGCCATTTTTTGAGTGGTACGTGGTCAGCATTCATACTGACATCTAGGAAACCAAGGTAGTGCTAGGAACGGGAAAATTCGGTAAATTTTGCTTAGAGGCCTTTTCATTCAGGCTTAAGGATTTTTTACGAGCCTGAAAATCTTCAGACTCCGGACCCACGGCTTAAGTCCCTCCCGGAGGACTTGCTCCTTGGATTTTTCCGTCCTAAAAAATCCATCGACCCCGGCCGGGTTTGAACCCGCGACCCTCGGGACCAGAGGCAAGGAGCATAACCACTAGTCCACCGCGGCCGACTTGAAATTATGTAAAAAATAATTATTCTACTTTGTGGGCAATAAATAGTTTAATGTAGTAAATTTTAATTACATAATTTCATAATTATTACATACGTATTCCTGTTAATGATAGTAATATGTGGTACTATATATATATAATATTAAATCCTAAATAAATATTTTAAAGACAAATTTACAGCTTTCAAAGCCTATTTTAGTTGCCTGAATCATATTTTAGCGTCTAAAAATCATAGGTCCAGTAATTACATATTCTATTGCTACATATGTAGGACAGTGAAAAATAGAAATATTCATGAGTTATACTGACTATTTAACTCATGCCCCAAATGGGAGTCAATGACCAATCACGTTTCAATGATTTCTGTTTTACAACCAATCAGAGTCGTGTTTCACGAAATATTTATCACAGTGTTATAATTACCATATTAAAGAAAGCTCCTCCTTTTTAATATTCTGCACAGGTCTGACCATTATTTTGGATACACTGAGCCCATGAGAAATACGGCTACCAGATTGTATATATAGTGCATGCCGCATGCGGCAGTTAATATAAAAACATTTGTAGCAATTGATTATACCACCAAAAAAAGAAACCACTGTTTGCACTTTCTAAATGTATTTTTTCCCAGGTAACAATCCAGAAAAATATAATTGTCATATTTACATCATACGACATCAGAAATGAATTAATATACAGTTTGATGTGTTTCATTTTTTCTCCACTAGAGATCATTCTTACAATATTGCGTTCCTTTGGCAATAAATAGTATGATCTGGTTGCAGTGATAAACAAAAGAAGCAGTAGAAGCGTACCTATCGTTTCTCATTTGTTTTTCAAACATCGCCGTTTACATTAAATATATAAATATTTTAAAATGACTGTAGTTAAATAATGATTTGTGAGTAAAACGCTTAATTGTATTCGTTAAATAGTCCTAACAAATGCCACTCTTGATTTCCAAATTCTCTAGATTAATTCACTCCTCACTTCGTGAGTCGTGAATTTATCGATAATTTGGAAATCACTCGTGGCATTACTTATGAAAATGTCCTCATTCTAGATATTAAGTTAAATCTGATTTTCTGAAGGAACTTTCCAAATTTTTGTGACATGGAAATTATTGTGTTAGTGGGCATGTGCGGAGTATGAGAACACATGCGAGTTCAAACGGCAGAATTAGTACAGTAGAAAGTAAAATTTTAGATTCGATAAAATTGTAATTGTTAACTGTATTACTTGCCCAAGTTAACTCTGCACGGCTAAATTGGAAGTGTTTTTAGCGCTTGTGTCGCCAAAAACCATTGCCTTATGGAAGGGAGAATCCCCAAACACATGTGAAACATCATTACATGGTTGTCAAATTAGACATTTAGTAGACGACTACTGAAGGGTTCGAATCATTTGAAATCGCAGTGTTTGTCATCTCTCATATTACCAGCCTCATAACACAGAAGAGGGAATTGGCTACATGATGTAATGAGGAAGGCAAAGGAGGGACAACTCATTTCCCTGCAGTAACATGGTTGCCGAGTGGTTAAGGCAAGAAGCCTTAGCGCAGAGCTATGGGACTTGCGCTGGTTCGGGACACCATGGGAGAAGAAATTTTCTCATGGAATTTCGGCCAGTATGGGACCGGTCCCACCCAGCATCGTGAGGCATTTGGGTAGCTACAATAAGTAGCGACTCCAGGTTGAGAAGACCATATATAACGGCTGGGGGAACCGACATGCTGACCACATGTCACCCCTATACTGGCTAGATGATCGTTTACCTCTGTGTTTAACACATGTGGGTGTGAGGCCAGCAGCCGGATGGTACGCCAAGAGCCTTCTAGCCTGTCGCGATTAAAAAAAATATGGTTGCTGGATTATACATTTGGTTAAAGACTGTTGTTAGATGACGGACTATATAAAAAACACAGTATTTGCTAGCGCTCCCTTCAAAGTCAAAAAATACTACACAGGTGACAGAAAGTGGGCAACATAGTAAGAGAGGGAAGAGAATCGACAGCACATTCCTAGCATATTTTCCACGTGTAGATTTAACTTGGGCGAGTAATAGTCTACATCTTGGAGACGATTTTGTGAGAAAAGAGGATTTTTGTAATTGTGTGGCCCAAATAGCTAAAAGGGGGCTGAGTTGGGAGATATGGCTCACAGCCATCCCGAAGTCATATTAGGGATGGTAACCGGCAATACTATAGTCAGCCTGCCACTACACTGACTTAACCTGCGCAGCGTTCATATCGCTAACACGGGATTTCCATAATTGCCTATAAGATTAAGGATATGAATCATCAGAAGAAGAGAATTATGTAACAAATTGTTTGATTGAAGATAAACATTTTGTGTTAAAAAACAATACATTTTAAAACACATATTATGAAATAACGAATATATTAAAACGAGTCTTGGAAATAAAATTCCAACCCATTTGCCTTGATAATTAAGGAAAACCAAGAACATAACCTTAGGTTATTCAACACTGAGATTTAAACCCGGGAACTCCCGAATACGAGTCTCAAACACTAACGCTTGAGCCAACTCGTGCCAATCGGATATTATATTATCATAATTAACTTCGAAATTAGGACTTTCGACCGGAAAAATAGATCTGCCCCTCTCTTCATGTGTCTTCCTTTCCCTTCTCTCCTTTTAAGATTATGTTCCTAGCCTCTTTTGGAAGTTTAATTCTGGCATCCAAAATAGATGATCATAATATTTCTTTATATATTATTTTATTTCGTTATTTAAATTGAGCATATTTAATTCTTCTATCCTTTTATGACATTCTTATTTATAAACGGTTTAACAACTAAGGTCGCATCGCGTCTATTTAGTTATTTTTTAAATAATACCATAAAATGACGAGTTTGGATAAATAGGCACTGGCAATTAAATTCTAATCAGCATTTGCCTAGAGACTAAAGAAAACCAATCAGGCTAGTCAGATAGGGTTTTAAACCCTGGACCTCCCGGATACAAACTCAAACGGGCTGTTGTATGCCACCGTACCACGTGTCGATCGCTGAACAAATGGCTCCTAGCATCTTGTTTCCAATTGATAACACACGTTCCCGCTAGAGCCAATTGCCAACATGTTTACTCGCATATAAGGGGATTCTATCCCAGTAGTCTACGTACATTAGTGGGCTAGTTAAGATGAGAAAGGGTGAGAAAATGAGCAAATTAGTGTTAGAAGGGCAAGTTAGGATGAGGAAATGGGCGAGTTAATACACCAGACTAGTTTAGCATTCACTTGTTTGTTGGTGTTTTGTAATAAGTTGGCTAAACTGAGCAATGACTAATACATATCTTAAATTGCATATATGGCAACTTTAGGTTCAACTTGTCACTTCATTATTATTATTTTTTTAAAAAATCAACGTATATATTTCTATCAAGTAATTATTCACATACTGCAACAATAAATTGTATTTTTCTCTTTAATTTATGTGAGTGGCAGGTGGCAACAGAATCCCCCTCAAACGCTATCCCTTGGCCAAATTCGCTCGGTAATTCTTCTCTTATTATCTCATTATACCACTGTTTTTTTTTTCTATTTTTGTTTAAGCAATTAAATGAATGGATCTTATAGTAGCGTTGTCAATTCAAGGTTATAACATTTTCGAGCGAGAACCAGCTATACCGTAAGGAACAAAGATTAAAGGAATTGTGACAAATGGTCGGAGCAGAAGAAGCTAGTGAGGCCCTTGTGATATATAGCAAAGAGATGAGCTATATATTATTAGAGAGTGAAAAGTCGCCTAAAACAATAAGAGAGTAGTTGAACACGCGATTCGGGCGTGGGAAAGCGGCAGCCTCTATCAGTACAAACATTTCCTGGTTTCTCGTGAAAACGCAAAACACTTTGCCTCCAGTATTCACAATATTACCTTTCAGTTTAACGAAACTCATTTCAATAGATACAATATTGTTTTTACTTAATATCGAGAGGATTCCAATCCACCGTGCACCTACAGTGTGTTCAGAAATATGGCTATACGTTTGATCGCATTTGTGACGATATATTTATATTATTATTATTATTTTATTATTATTATAATGATTGGAAAACATTAGCTCAGGATAGGGATGTATGGAGAGCTTATGTCCGTGTGGCCATGAAGCCACGGGTTCGATAGTGCCAGTGAGTAAGTATTATTATTATATTATTAGTATTAATTATTATTATTATTATTATATTATTATTATTATTATTAGTATTATTATTATAGTATTATTATTATTATTATTATTAAAGGAAATATGATGTCATTCAAGGAAGTCATTCATTGCGTTTTGAAACATGTTTAAAGGAATAGCTCTAATTTCTTCCTCAATCACTAACTTCAGCAAGTCGACGTCTTAAGGTTTCCGGGCATAAACCTTCTCCTTCAAATAACCCCACAACCATAGTCACATGCTGTGAGGTCAGGGGAACGTGCTGGCCATTCAACGGGGCCTCTTCTTCCCCGAATCGGTTTGAAGGGGTGGTACTTTTCACGCTTCAAAACACGACACACACTCGATTGACTGATATGAAATTCAAGTGCAGCTTGGTGGGTTGATTTGTGTGAGCTAGCGTCGAACGCCTCCACAATTCTCTTCGTTGTTTCTGCATCCGTGCTAATGTGAGGCCTTCAAGGAGGTTTGATTTTCTGCATCCTTCCCGTTTACAGCAGTCGTTTTCTCCACTTCCCCACAGTCGCGACGGTTGCAATGCTACGTTAAACTCACGTCTTGCCCGTCTTGCAGCCTCACGATCATTAGCATACGTTATTTCCCATGCAGTAATTGTAATTTGCTGTTGCATATTCAACGTCATTTTGACCAATGACGTAAGTTCTACACTGTTTTGTTTTATTCCATTGTTGTAATTTGAATAATTGTGTTTCCAACGGTAATTTCACATTTCCTGTAATGGTAATATTTTCATCACACAACGCAATCAAACGTATAGCCATATTTATGATTCACCCCGTACATAAATTCAAACATAAAAACTGAAAAACACATAATTTATTGTTGCAGTGTGTGAATAATTACACGAGAGAAATATTGATTTGCTTTTCCAAAAAAAGTGAGAAATGCCATAAAATGAAATGAGAAGTTGAGCTCAAAGTAACCTAAATTATATTTACAATGTAAAATATGAATGAGTTATTGCGCACACAGGGTAGCCAACTTATCACAAAAGCCCGCTAGCAAATAAGTGAATGCTAAACTAATCTGGTGTAGAATTAGTTCATTTTCTAATCTAACTTGCCCAAACTAACACTAACTTGACCATTTTCTCACTCTAACTTGCCCACAATGTAGGTGGAGTCCTGGGATAGAATCCCTTTATATGTGAGCAAACATGTTGACAATCGGTTCTAGCGGAAAAGTGTGTTACCTCATTGGCCAACATGACGCTAGCAGTCACTTGTTTTCCAATCGATTATTCAGAGGTGTCGCAGGATAGCCAATATCGATTTCCATATCACTCAAAAGAATTCTAGTGAGCTGCAATTAGATCCTTCACCGGTGTGAAAAGCAACGCGAAGGTACTACACCTACAATTCCCTAGTAAAGCTGCAAGCATAGCATGAAAATTCTATGATTGCAGTAAAAAGACCTGTCTTCGGTCAGAATTACTACGGATAGATGGAACATCCTGCTGAAGAATTTAATGATGAACTAGCGTATAAAACGAGCAAATAATTATTTAATTAATTAATTTAATTAAATAAAATAGTGTATGCATATATATATATATATATATATATATATATATATATATATAATCACTGAAACTATCGAAACCGGAGGATCGTGGCCGCATAAACATACATCTCTATCTAATATTTTCATTATCTTTATAATTCCTCGAATCAAGGATAATTGTATTCCCTCATCTCATTCCTGGCGTTCCCACTATGCGCTTGCCCCCGCGTTTTCCTACACAAGAAGTTTCCATACCCCTCTTAATTCTCCATTCGATCTACATGTTCTGCCCACCGAAGTTTACGAGACTTATTGTTACTATTTTATTCGGTTTTCAGTGAAGATCATATAGCTCACTATTATGCAATTATCTCCTTTCACCTGTCTGTTTCTCAGCACCAATAGAGCTATTTTTAAATTTCAGCTTTCAGGTAAGTTATTTTTAATGGTTGGTCGGATTTCGTTGATTTTTTGGAAAATATATTCTTTGCTTTAATTAAATTGCATATTGTGCGTTTCGTTGCGAAAAATGGAAAATTGCGGCCGCTAGAGCGATTTTTTAATTTTCGTTTTATGTTAATTCCCATTTCTAATAGTCGTGTTTTGCTGTCTGTCTGGTCTGGTTTATGGCAATGACCAGCATTGCCCAGTGTGCCGCTTCTTTGGGAACCAGTTGAGGTCCCTTGGCGGCCAAATACCATTGTGTTTTTAGTAAGGGTTTAGTTTCTTAGCCCTTGTGTGTCTCGCGGCTTAGGTGTCCAGCCGGAAATACCGTAGCAGGTATGGATGACATGAGGATGGTTCCTCACCAGAGCAGGGTCATCATAAACCACGTCGCCGACAAGTAGAGAGTCGAAAACCCGGCGGCGTGGAGTGAGCCACACTACTCTAGCTGGAATCCAGCACACATATGATTATATAGGCCTATATTAGTCATGATCGTTTTAGGTGTCTGGTAAGTTGGTTCGTGAAGATTTGTAAAATGTATTAAAAAAATATTTTCATGAGAACAACTTCAATAGATACATTCTTTGAAATTAGCTAAAAAACAGGAATAAGTTTAAAGTAGGTTGGCCGCCATGTGGGTCTGAACCCGAAACTACCTGAAGAAGTCAGAAAAGCTATATCTCAACCAACTCGCTCGGTGGGATATTTTGTGTAAATTTTATACTTGGAACAGAAGAACATCACGTCGCGTCATTGGAAGTGTATTATAATAAAAGAACCCGTATGTAGAAATGCGTCAATTTCCAGCAATTATTACAAGCTTACGTGAAGCGGGTGTATTTAATTGAAACTCGTATCACTTCGATGAATAGCAGGTTCCATATTTAATTGCATTTCGTTAAATTCTTAGAATTATCATCCAATCTATCTTACTATCTGCATTTGTATTGTCTGGTTTTACATTAATCTCTACATGTATCCTCAGTGAATCTGCACCATGTCATCTTGTGGTTTTGATTCCGGGTTTACTCAACAGGAAACTTTCCTTCAATATGAGGGCGTGGTTATGAAATGAGATATTAGCTGACGTCATATTAATAGTCAACGTTTCCTCATTTATACTCAAGTAGTGTCCACATGATTAAAAATATAATATTATATATATATATATATATATATTACGTATCTGCCTATTTTCCTACCTGAATCACATAATGTGGTATTGAAAGAAGTTAAGAGTCGAAAACATGGTAATAACTTGAAAATGAATAAATGTTAACAGTTTAATGGAATTGAAGTAACTATCATCATTTTCCTTGTTAAATCTTGTTTCGCTAATGCAATAGCCATTTACTTCTTTAATGGGAGTCTAAATTACCGAAGTCGTCCGATTAATACTGTCCGTCATTAAAAATAAATTCAAACTGAAATATTACACACTTAAAATTTTCTACATTTTCTTGATAGTTTATAAAGCACTTGAGGCAAGTTGGCAACTGCTGAATTAGCCTATAACTGTAACTTCAATAAGATATTTTTAAAACGCTTCAGAATGTATGGGCTTAAATGTGTATGTCCGAATTATCGTTGTAATATCTTCCTTAATCACCGGCAAGTCTTTGATTTTGCGACAATAGAAATTTAGTCCGCCATATAAAGTAATCTCAAATTAACAAAACAAACAACTAAACAAACATGGAAGCCACTAGAGGGGATTTTTAAATATCGGCTTTCAAGTAAACCCCCGCACCCAATGATCAGATATCTGATTTATTAGAATGATTTTTTTTTTGTTTTATTTCATTAGCTTCTATCGTGTTTCATTGCAAAGAATCTATGTGATCCGCCAGACCAATTTTAAATTTTCTCTTCAGGTTAATTCCAGTCCTAATGGTCCGATTTTACTGGTAAAGCAAATGAACCTTAGCTTTCTTATTTTTTTTTTTTGTATATGCCGAGTTTGGTTAAAGAAAAACGAAAATTGCGACTGCTAGAGCGTTAAAATACACACACATAAATAATTGTTGCCTTAGAAATCATAATATCTAGCAATTATGTATTATAACCAAATTTGATCTTGTAATTGTACATAATGACTAAGAAATTATACATAAACATTAATCTCTCTAACCGTAGCATGAATATATATATATCTAATATATATATTCGCCTGGTAGTGTATGGATATCACGCTGAGGTACAGACTCAGAGAATCGGGTTCGAATCCCGTCCAGGCATTTATTTTTCTTATCATGCCATATTAAGCTTGCATTGCTCAATGTAAAGATTTAATTATAACATCGATAAAGCGTCACTGCTATAAAGTAAAATAAAATATCTCTTTAATTTGCTTACTTGATATAGTCAGCTACTAGATGGCAGTGAAGACACTTTTCTCGCGACATCTAATAATAATGGAGAGTATAATACATATATAAGAAAAATAAGCGTTTGAATTGGATTCGCCTGGTAGTGTAATGGATACACGCTGAGGTACAGACTCAGAGATCCGGGTTCGAATCCCGTCCAGGCATTTATTTTTCTTATCATACCATTATATATATATAATATATAATAATATATATAATGATGATGATGAAAAATAAACATTAACACCTAAACCGGATTTGAACCCGGGACTTCTTCAAATCCCGGTTCAGATGCTAACTTTTCTTTTCAAGTCATATTTGACTTCAATTGTTTAAATGTCAAATGTAATTATAACAATGATACGAGTATATATATATATACAAGGGTCATACTGAAAGTCGTGAGCAATCCATCGTTAAAATTCAAATTTCAACAACGTAATAAAAACAACTGCAGGATCATAATCTACAGACTTTATACCACCACATTGCCGTTTTGTGGCGTCATAGCTTCTATCATGTGACCACACGCAGTGTTTCCAAAATGGCAGACATCAATGTTTCGTTTCAACAGCACACTGTCATTGAATTCCTTGTTAAAGAGGAACAATCTGCTGTTGATATTCACCAAAGACTTCAATGTGCTTACAGGAGATGCCAGCAGTGTTAGGAGATGGGTGAAACATTTTAAAGATGGGAACACGAGTATCAAAGATGAGCCTCGTAGCAGTCACCCACGCTCTGCCTCCACGGATTGCTACAAGGAAAGAGTTGATGCGCTCATTAGAGATGATAGGCGTATCACAGTGAATGAAATCGCTACAAAACTTGCAGTAGGACACAGTGCAGTGCAAGAAATGATTCACAGCTTAGGCTACCGAAAAGTTAGTACCCGTTGGGTTCCACGTTTATTGAGTGAAGACCACAAACTTCAGAGAAGAACCATCACCCATAACCTTCTTCAGAGATTTCAAAATGAAGGTGATGATTTTTTGATGAGTATTGCGACAGGTGACGAAAGCTGGTTTCATCGCTAAGAGCCTGAAACAAAACACCAGAGTATGGAATGGCACCACTTGAATTTGCCATCAAAGAAAAAAGCGAAGACAGTGCAATCTGTTGGGAAAGTTATGGGCAGCGTCTTCTGGGATGCGCAAGGTTGCATTCTGGTTGAATTTCTTGAACCTGGACAAACCATAAATGCTGCCCGCTATATCCAGACACTTGTGAAGCTCCGTCGTGCATTGCACGACAAACGCCCTGGAAGGAAGATCATTCTGCAACACGATAACGCGCGTCTTCACACTGCTCGTGCCACTGTGGAGAAGATCAGGACATTTGGGTGGGAAACTCTTCCACATCCTCCCTATAGTCCCGATTTGGCACCCTCCAACTACCATCTTTTCGGTTCTGTGAAGGAGCAGATGAGAGGCCAACGCTACGAGATGCTGGAGGATATTCGGAAAGCAGTGCATCAGTGTCTTCGAGCAGCTGGAACGGACTTCTTTTATAAGGGAATTTTCAAGCTTGTAGAACGCTGGACAAAATGTGTGCAAAGAAATGGAGACTATGTTGAAAAGTAGCACAAAGGTCTGTAGATTAACATGGTGTACTTGGTTTGTCTAAAATAAATATTATGATTGTTTAAAAAAAATGTTGCTCATGACTTTCAGTATGACCCTCGTATATATATATATATTATATATATATATATAGATAACAAAGACTAACTGCGGCAGAAATGAAATTTATGAACGTAGGCCTACTGCAGATTACTCAAGAAACAGACCATAAACGGAATCCTGAGATTCTCAAAGAATTACAAACAGAATCAATTATGGAATATGTGCAAAAATAAAGAAACAACTGGAAATCTCACGTAAGAAGAATGAGCAGAACAAGAATACCACGTCAAATCTTAAATTGCCAGCCACCAGGCAAGATATCTTTGGGCAGACCTTTCAAACGTTGGATTGAGACCGTAACAGACCGCTAGGTCTATCACATGATGAAAGGAAGAATAATATATATATATATATAAAGAAAACCCTGAAATATTGTTTTAATCATACTTATATCGGCGACAAATCTGTAAAACACACAATCACACCTCCATCTTGTGCATATTATATTATATATATATATATATATATATATTATACACAATTATATTATACACAAGATGGAGATATTTCCTGCATCGTGGGCTGTTGTCCTGATGATATAATTATACACTATACAAATATTTTTGTTATGTTCCATATTACCGTAGCAGAATCGTTGATAGGTAGGATCGTTGAAGGTTATGTAAAAAAATATTACCTTAACAGTTTTCATTCTTTCAGATTTGCTAAAAATATTAATTTTGAGTTATACAATACACATTTGGTACCGTCAATTTAATATCTTCCAAATTCATGAACCAAACATTTATATTGAAAAAATATCGTATTGAAAAGACAGTGAACTTTGAGTTGAAGATTATAGAAATGAAACATAACAAGCGAAATATAGTAGACCACCAGTATGGAGCCTGAAGTTTTGTAAAGACATGAAGATAGAGTGGGTCCAGAACACGCCAACTGCACATCTGTTTGTCACGTCAGTCATCTACTACCATTAATCGACAATTTATCTCGCGTTTCCTTCTGCAGTTTCCATTATGGGCACCGGTTAGTAATTTCCTTCTTTCTTTGTTAAAAAAATATGCCACATTAAAATTTAATATTTTCTATTACCACCGGTTATTGTAAATTACGAACTAATAAATAACTCGTAGCATAATAACGTTCCGCGCCGTAGCCGTGTGCCTAAAGCAAATGTGTTGGCGCAGGGCTACGAGACTTGAGTTGGTTCGAGTCCCATGGGGGGAACAAATTTTCTCATGAATTTCGGACAGGATGGACCGGTGCCCACCCAGCATCATGAGGAATTTGGGTTTGAGACCAGACATGGTGATCGCATTACAGCCTACACTGGCTGGGGTCTTTGTTCTTCTGGTTTATTTTGTTTAGCAAATATTACATATGAACGGTTGGGAGATGATCATCTACCTCTGTGATAAACACATGCGCATGTGAGGCCAGCAACCGGCGAACAAGATTTAAACAGAAAAAATTATGGAAGACAAGTAGGCACAAGTACGTAAAATTGAAAATTAGTTTTATGAATGAGTTCAGATGTTTACGGCCAAAGCGTACTGAGTTCAAAATTTCGAAACAAATTCTTAAAAACGTTTTTTAATTCTTGCAATGTACATAATTATATTGTATTTCATGATATAACTAAATCACTGGCACTATCGAACCCGGACGTTCAAGGGGCGCATAGACGAGATCCCTATATATATCCCTAAAACTAAGCTAATGTTTTCTAATCGCTACTCCCTGTATAATTCACTTCTCTCAAATCATGGTTAATGTTGTCCTCCTCCACCTCAATCTTGGCCTACCTATTGGGCGCTTTCTATCTGGTGTCCCCTACATGTTTCCATGCCCCTCTTTAATTCCCACGTGCACACACTCTCTCCTCTCTCTCCTCCCGACCCCCTCACTCTTTTCATTTATATATTCTTCCTCTCTCTTTCTTTCTTTCACTCTCATGTTAAAGCATTTAACTTATAACAGATGCCGGATTTTTTTTTGTACTATTACCCTACGAATTTTGTACATACATGTTACCAAAAACCACAAAATATGTCAAATATGTAATATCAAAATTGGAAAGATACGTTAAAAATGTTTAATTGATCAATTTATTTATTCTAATGGCGGAAACATGAATTTCATCATTTTCCCAAGCAATTACAATTTTAAAAATGTTTTTTATATAACTAAATATATGAAAATAAGCTTTTACAGAATTGTATACATAATATGGTTTGTTCCACCAGATTAGATACAATCCTGAAGTCTATCATGATACGAAACAATAAGTCGTTATATATTTCATGATATTTTCAGAAGTAGTTTTAGTCGATGAGCAGAACGTATGTTTTTATAATGTGTAAACGATCGCTTAGTATTACTTGCCGACTCCGTCTCTTGGGGGAACTGTGGTACTACTTTTACCCGCCATATTAGTGAATTATATATAAAAGTCTTAATGATAGAAACATTTTTCTTAAGTTACGTCATATTTTACGGGAAATAAGACTGAATACAAGGTAAGATGGTATCTATAATTAGTAACTTCCATTTCTTATTTATTTATAACAAAAAATTATATATATGGGCCTATCTAATCAGATGTTTGCGCTATTTCCGTGATGTCGATAGATATGAATTATTTGCAATTTCATTAGTTCTACTAGCAGAATATATGCGCCATGCTACCTGTAAATTGTGATGTTATTTTGAACACATCCTCAATGGCTAATTACGATATTTTTTTTTTTCACTAAACTGTTCGAAAACATTGAAAATAACTTCTCTCTCCGATTTTCAAAGATTTCCTTTTGATGCTTCAAAAAATGTATAGGAGAAGCAGCCATTTGAAACAATTGAAATTCGTAACACAAAAACAATTAAATGCTTATTTATATCTTCTTCTTCTCCTTTCCAGGATTAGGAAAGGAAGAAACATAACAGTTCTCAAGTTCCGGCCTCAAATCCATCGTTTCCTTGGCCGTCCCAATGATCTTTTCCCATGCGATTTGTAGGTGTTGATCGTTTTGGGTAATCTTGTATTGTCCATTCTGCCTAAATGTTCCTTCCATCGGTATTTGCACTCTTCTAGTTTATCGAGCACTGAAAATACATCCAGTTCATTTCTTATTGACTCATTATGTAATCTATCCATGCGTGTACATCAATTTACGGATCTTAAAAATTCATTTCAATAGCTCCAATGTGTGAGATTATTTAATTTGTGAAAATTGTAATAATATATTTAAAATTCTCCCATATAATATATATACGTTCATGGCCGCGCGGACATAAGCTCTCCATACATCCCTATCCTGCGGTAATGTTTTCCAATCATCCCCTGTAAGTTATAACCTACTTCCCTCAAATCACAGTTAATGTTATTCTCCCACCTCATTATTGGTTTACTAACTGGGCGTTTTCCCTCTGGTTTTCCTACAAGAAGCTTACAATGCACGCCTTTCATTTCCCATTCGTGCCACATGCCCTGCCCATCGCAGTCTACGAGTATATATGTGTACTGCGAATTTCGCAGTCGAGTCTACGACAGGGAAACAACAGCTTCTAGCGCTCGCCACTGAAGATGCCCTCCGCAGTTGAGGGAGAAACGTCTGGAAAAAACGCCAGTTATAGACCACGGCCACATAGCCCGGAATCTTTTACTACCATGATTACCGGCCGTGAAAGCCTGCATTCCACTATGAACTTGTTAACATTTTAGTTCTTTTAATTAGACCTACATAGAAATCCAGACTCTACTTATAAATGAGTGAAATAAAAAAAATGCAGAAAAGTAATTTTTCTGTATTGACAACACTGCAGAAGGCAGGTGAGATGAGGTGAGTTGATGAAACTTGATTTATTGGCAGGTATGTGTGGGTTCCCAGTACGTGATTGGTAATACAACAGTAGCCTGCACGTTTTCCATGTTTTACACACAAATTAGACTCTGTCCATATTACTTTCAATTCATCTCCTAGTTGTAGTTTGTTAAAAGCTCAACTATATATATAGTCCACCGCTGTGCTGCCTTGTCACGCAGCGGGCCCGGGTTCGGGGCAGTTATTCTGGGTGAGGTTTTTAACAGGGTTTTTCCTCACCTGTAAGACAAATGTCAGGAAAACTTTAAGGCCCAAACGGTCCCCGAAATCATATGGCCATCATCATCATTATCCCTATCATTACCATTCACCGGAGTGGAAAGCAACGGGAAGCTACCACACCTACAATTCCCTAGTAAAGCTGCAAGCATAGCGTGAAAATGCTATGATTGCAGTGAAAGACCTGCCTTCGGGCAGAATTACTATGGATATATATATATATCGGTTGTTTAATGTATTTGACATATCCCTAATAGCCAATTTTGTCGGATCATCCAATCTCCCGATTGTAGATGTTTCTCCTTCATGTATAAATGTATTCCCTGACTCCAGGAAGTTTAAGGTCTTCCTCTGCCTCGTCTTCTCTCAGGTTTCCATTTGATAGTCGATCCTTTTCTATTCGCTGGACGGTTTCGTACAATCTGAATTGCTGAGTCTTAAATATAATCTAGAAAAGTGTCTTCAATCTTCATATTCTCCCTTACAACTGAGTTTCTAATTTTTTCTCTTCATGAAATTCTTGCTGTCCTTCATATAAAATCCATTTCAGTTGCCAAAAGATACACACACAGACCGATATCTGCAGAAAGACTCTAACCACCATCCAAGACAAAAGCGAGGTGTCATTAAGACACTGTTCGACAGAGCGACTAAGTTATGCCAACCACAACACCTTAAACAAGAAACAACACCATCTGTTCAATTGTTTCCAGAAAAATGGCTACACATCCAAGGAAATAAGACAAACCATACATCCACGAAGACAGCACGTCAGAATGGATAACACACCCTCAACCAGCATAGCCTACTTACACATTATGTACAAAGAGCCACAGATCGTATCGGAAAACTCCTACGAAAATACAACATAAAAACAGTTTACAGACCTACAAGAAAAATAGAAGACTGCCTTCGCTCAGCTAAGGATCCTCGGCCACCTCTCTCCACTTGCGGCGTATATCGACTTCCTTGTTCGTGTGGTAAATCATATATAGGGGCCACGAAAAGAAGTATAGCCACCCGTTTATCAGAACATAAAAGAAACTGCAGACAAGGAGAAATGGATAAATCAGCTGTAGCAGAACATGCCATTACGAATGGACACCAGATTCTATTCGACGATACACAAGTTTTAGCCACAACTTCCTACTATTTCCCTAGATTATACCGAGAGGCTATAGAAATATACAAGCATAAGGAAATATTAACAGAAAAGAAGAAGGTATCAAACTGTCTAAGGCCTGGTTTCATACACTAGAAAATAAATGCATTAACACCAGTGACAACAAGGAGACGACTATTAGCCAATCAGCAAGAGCCACGCCCACTCACCCTGCACCCACCACTAATACAACGTCCTCTACGTCCACAGCGCTCATTCTAAGTAGATCTTCCGACCAGGAAACACCGCATAGAAGCACTCGCCCATGAAGATGCCCTCCGCAGTTGAGGGCGAAACGTCTGGTATCAACACCAACTATGGACCACGGCCACATAACCCGGAATCACTCAACATTAATTTTTAAATGTCTTAACAAAGATTTGTTTTGGTGGCTAAAACACTTGATTTCTTCTCTGTAAATGTTCTATGCAGGCTGTTGTACAGTACAGTAGGTCTACCTGCTTATCTTAATTTTTAAAACAAAATAGATCTGATTTTAGAAGATGAACACGGAAAAATAAAAGCATGCAACGAATATGTATTTTTGGAGACAAAAATTAATGCAGATGGAAGTCATGAACTGAAATTAATGAAAGGATAAATAAGGGTAAAAATATGATACCAAACGTTTGTGGTGTTTTATGGTAACAGAATATACACAGATTCCAAAACAAAAAAATGTAAACTATAATAAGAAGTAAAATAGTATACGGTGAATAAACATGGGAATTAAATAAAAATCAATAAGTAAATTGAATTCTAATTAAATTGATTTTTGGATTAGTTGAACTGTAATTTCTACATGTAATAAAACAAGAAGCAGTGTAATTAAACAAAATATGAATATTCAAAATTCAATTGTGGATTTCATAAAAAAAATGGATTGGTCGTGTAAAAAGAGATAGAGGAAGGATTCCCAAGAAAGAAATACTAGAATGGGTGTCACCTGGTAGAAGAAGAAGTCGGCCAAAAATAACGTAGACAGGTGGTGTTTAAGCTGCATGTGAAAAAAAGGATTGGACTGTGAAGATTGGAATGGGAGAGAAATGACAGTAGATTTATTGGACGCAGCAAAATGTAATGAAAATTTTGTGAAACCTGCTAAATAAATAAATAAATTACTACAATATTAATATTGTAATTGTATTGGGAACAACTTTCCTCCGCGTTACATCCGTATTCGAGGTAAATTCGACTTTTACAGTAGGCCTACATATATAAATAGTTCGTGACTATTGGTGATATTTTGTATACTAGTTATTTAATAAAGCCTTTTTAATTCATTTTAGAATTCATGTAACACATGATGGTTTATAATATAAGTAATGTTATAATGAAATTACATCACATTTGCACGATAATTGTAACGCAGACGGAGATGTTGAGATGTCGCAAGATGGCGGACAGCTGTCTGGTAGCAAAGTAAACGCCCCTCCATGTTGAAATACCGATTGCTATTACAAATCCTATTCTGTTACCAATCTACAAAATGTTCATTCTCGCCAAAGTATATGCTTAGGCAAATTTAACCAAACAGCAGTTCATGGTAACATAGAGTAGGCCTAATGTTAATTTCTATTCAAGAGTGGTAAGTTTAGAATCCGAGGTTGATAAATTCCACCATGGAATAAAATGGGTTTACTCTTTCAAGACATACAATCCCTCCCCACAACTGGTATCTAAATCAATATTTTCAAGGGCAATACAACAATGGTTCAGACAATTCCGAAGGAATGAAGCTATTGAGGTTGTTCTCATGAAATATTCGAAAAAATATCTGAAAAAAATTACAGATCCTTACCGATATTATCTAGTCCTCCTCCGAAGCCGAGTGGTTTAGGCAAGATGTCTTGGCGTAGAGTTCGGGACTTGCGCTGGTTCGAGTCTCCATGGAGGAAGACATTTTCTCATGGAATTCCGGCCAGTATGGGACCGTTGCCCACACAGCATCGAGAGGAATGTGAGTAGCTACAGTAAGTAGTGGTTCCAGGTTGAGAAAAACAGCTATAACGACTGGAAGACCCGACATGCTGATCACATGTCACTCCTAAACTGACATAATAATCGTCTACCACTGTGATTAACACATGCAGATGTGAAGCCAGCAGTCGGATGGTAGGCCAAGGTCCTTCTAGGTCTATCGCGCCATGGAGATACCCATATGATCTACCAGACACCAAAAACGATATGACCAAAATTTATACACACACACACACACACACACACACACACATATATATATGTGTAACTTCGTGTGATTGTGTGCGCGCGCGCGTGCGTCCATTAACGTTCTAGCGGCCGCAAATTTTGTTTTATCAGAATCGAACTTAAGCTATAGCAATCAATTAAAGAAATTAAAGAAATCGAGTTCGTTAAAAAGTGAAATCGGACTATTAGATGTAAGAATTTACCAGAAATTAAAATCGCTCTAGCGGTCGCAATTTTTCTATGTTTTGCAAAGAAACTCAGTATGTTATTAAGCCAGTATGTTATTAAGTCATCTGAACAAAATTTAACCGACCTTTCTACATCCAAGTAATATCTTAGTTGTCTACTAGATGTTTCATTGAGTGTGCGTGTACTTGCGTGCGTGTGTGTATAATCTCAGTTCTCAAAAAAAAAATAACAGAGGCCTAAGAAATTAATACTACGATGTCATTCGCTTACTCGTTTCGAAATATCTCCTGGCTGCAGTGAACGCAAATTCTACAACTTCTCCCTCAGTCGCATAAGTACATATATATATATATATATATATAATATTCCCGACTCTAGCTGAGCGGTTTAAGGCATCATGCCTTGCTGTAGAACTAAGGGATTTGCTGGTTGCAATCCCTATAGGAGAAGAAACTTTCACATACAATTATGATCAGTATGGGATCGGTGCACACCCAGCACTGTGAGAAATTTGTATACCTGCAATAAGTACAAACCCAGCTATAACGACCGAGGAACCTTCATGCTGACCACATGTTACACCTACACTGGGTGGATGATCTTTCACCTTTGTGATTAACACATGTGGATGTAAGAATATGTTAATTATAAAATTGGTACCTGGTAAATCAGTTGTCCTCAACTAAAATTATTAAACTTAATATGAATTTCAAAAGTGTTGACATATGGATGTGAGACCAACATCCGGCCGGTCGCAACATGGAGTTATGGTATATACCCTATATGCGTATAGGAAGGCGCATGTGTCGCCTTTAAGCATGTATTATTTCGTCTTGCTTGCGAATTAAATCAATGCAGAGTAAGGGATACGCCCTGGTCAGCCAGATTGCAAATGAGATTTTATCATGACAGTTGACTGAAGTATGTCAAAGTTTTCTGGGCCTTTCTATTTCTTTACAAATTTCAGATACATATTTTTAATCGAAGTTTAGATCAAGTTTAGACTAATGAATTCCTCCACTTATAACAAATGAGAACTCTTCTGCATGTTTCTGTCTCACTGAAGTCTCTTTCTCGGTCTTCTTACATTTCTTCTCCCTGAAGGATGGAATTTTGATATCCGAATTTGGCCAGGTAGTTTTCATTTTGTCTATTCTGTATAAATTTATGTGAAAATTTTATTCGTTTGATATATTATTCATTTTAGCGCATATCTTCACGGTCATTAGGAATTATTTCCATCTCTATTATTTGCTTCATCATCATTATCCAGGGATTAAGCCTGTTGGCTCGTTCCGGTTTCATGAAAGCTAGAATTGTTAAAATTGTTCAGACCATCTTCTGTGTGGGCGTCCAACATTTCTCCTTCAGTGTGGTTTATAATTTAACAATAATTTTGGAAATATTTCTTCTGGCATTCTATGAACAAGTTCTTTCCAGGCGTTCCTACATTTAATAATCAATTGAGTTGGTGTTTACTTGATGAAAATCCATATTTATTAATTAAATAAAAATAAAACGTAGTTTTATTTGATTTTCATATTTATTATATAATTCCCCTCCATGGTATCTTTACATGGCTTGCGTGCTTAAATGATCCTGAGAGCTATGCCGGCGGTAGCATTGCTGCCGATAGGGTTACCCATGCCGGACAAGTCGAAGGTGATAAGCCAGACGAAAAAAGTACCTTGGTCGAAGGAGTGACGATCCTTCACCGTAAAAATACAACCGTCAAGAAATGCGGACATGGGTTCAACTGGGGTAAAAATTTTCCGGAGGTCAAATAGTCCCCCGTTCGGATCTCCGGGCGGGGACTACTTCAGGGAACCCATGCCAAAGTTAACAGTTAAGTCTCGTAGACTGCGATGGGCAGGACATGTCGCACGTATGGGGAGTGAAAGACTTGCATGGAAGCTTCTTGTAGGAAAGCCAGAAGGAAGACGCCCGGTTGGTAGACCAAGAATGAGGTGGGAGAATAACATTAACTATGATTTGAGGGAAGTAGATTATACAGGGAATGATTGGAAAGCATTAGCTCAGGATAGGGATGTATGGAGAGCTTATGTCCGCGCGGCCATGAACCTACGGGTTCGATAGTGCCAGTAAGTAAGTAAGTATTATGTAATTCAGTGACAGCTGTTTCGGTACACTGAACCTTCTTCAGACATGTTAACAAATTATGAATTGTGTTCCAACTGATCTAAGCAACAATACAACAATATTTATTTAAATTTTTAAATTTAACAAAGGGGATTCATTCAAATCAAGTTGAGAATTTAACAGTTTTTTACTACTTTTAAATTTATTAATTTCTACAGCCTCCAAAAGATCTAACTTCTTACCCTTATCACAAATATGTAAAATTTCAAAATTTGGATCGAAACAATGATTAAATTGGAATAAGTGGTTAGCATATTTTGAATTTTCTAAATTTCTGTTATATGCTCTCATGTGTTCCTTTATCCGAGAGATAAAAGGTCTACCAGTTTGTCCTATATAGACATTGTCACATGTGTCACACTTCAATTTATATACACCTGATAATTTTTCTTTTTTTGTTTTGGTTTTATTGTTTTTTATTACATTTTGTAGAGTTTTATTAGTTTTAAATGCCACATTAATGTGCAACTTTTTAAAGTGTTTAGATATTTTATTTGAAAGTGGGCCTATGTATGACATTACGACATATTTCTTTATGTTTTCTTTGGGTGAAGGAAAAACTTTGTTAATTGCTTTTTTGTAATGAACCTTCTTAATTAAACATTCTATAATTTCAGGGTCGTAGCCATTATTAACAGCCAATTGTTTAATAATATTCAATTCATTATTATATTCCAAGGGTGAAAGAGGGATATTTAAAAGTCTATGAATGTAACTATTAAAGGCTGCCATCTTATGAGTATATGGGTGAAGAGAAGAACTATGAATAGTGGTATCAGTATGAGATGGTTTGTGAAAGATACCAAACTCAAACTTATTATCAATGTGTTTTATTGATAAATCCAAGAAATTTATACTATTATTTGTTTCTAATTCTATTGTGAAATTAATACTTCTGTGAATGTTATTAATAAAATTTAAAAAGGAATTCAATTGTCTTTTGGTTCCTGTGAAGCCTGCTATGACATCATCTCTACATAACGATACCAAAATAGAACATTTCTAGCTAATATATATTTAATTATTCGGTCTGTAAGTTTGAAAATATTTAGACCCTTTCTTATATCTTAATTTATTTTCTTATCCAGCAGAGTGTATCCTACTATACTTGTTAAAATCTCATCTCAGCTGCTTCCAATCTATTTGCTTTCCTTATTTTATGTTATTTCTATTCCATGTTTTGTTATTGTTAGCTAATATTAGACCATATCCTCATTCTACTTTGTTTAGTCTATATTTTAACAATATTTTAAAATTGCAATAAGTTTTTAATTTTCGTATGATTTTATCATTTGCTGGTCGAGTGGTAGAGAAGGCATTATGGCTTAACTTTGCCAGCTTAAATAAAGTATAAGGATTATATTATCATTATCATTATTATTAATTATTTGTATTTTATGGCGTTGTTCACTATTGCTAAACTTCACCTAACTCCTCATTTAGGCTCTTCTTACTTCAAACATGATTATTACGAGTAATTGACTCACAGTTAGATGTTTGTAACGGCGCGTACATAAATCCCCCATACATCCTAAACTAATATAGGCTACGTATATTCTTACACGCTGGACGCTTTCCCTCTGGTTTTCATATAATACGTTTCTGTGGGCCTCTTTCATTCCCCATTTGTGTTAGGGAAAGGAATATCAATGGGCCACTTAAAGAAAATGTCCTATATATAAGGCCCATATATACTTTTTTTTGTCTAATGCCATCAGATTGTCTTTTATGACATTCCTGGCTTTCCCTCCTGGCACTAGCGGAATTGTAATCCATTTCTTAGGTTGGGGCACCTGGAAGGCGGAATTATGTTACCCCGATGATATGATGGAATACATACATACATATTTTTTTAAAATATTAAATTTAAATATTGCATTCCGTGTTACTATTTGTTAAAAACAAAAATTTAAGCGTCTATGATTTATAATATATTTAAAAAATAAAAATAAATGCAATCGGCCCAATGATGAATCCCAGCTCCTTGATTGCGTTCCACAATATTGATTCAATATACTAATTATATAATCAAATATGTTTTTTTTACACATGCCCCAGGTTTGTCTTTCGACATTCCTGGTTTCTCTCCTGGCATGGCGTAATTGTAATCCACTTCTGAGGTTGGGGCGCCTGGAAGGCGGGGTTACGTTGCCCCGATGATATGATGGGTGATGATGATGATAGTGGTGCGCCAGGAGAGTCCCTAATCCTAAGATGAATATGAATGATGATTGCGATGGCCATATGATTTCGGGGACGGTTTGGGCCTTAAAAGTTTTCCTGACATTTGTCTTACAGGCGAGGAAAAACCCCGATAAAAACCTCACCCAGAAAAACTGTCCCGACCGGGGATCGAACCCGTGCCCGCTGCGTGACAAGGCAACACGCTACCCCGAGACCACAGCGGTGGACATAATAATCAAATATGTTGTCCGCTACATTTTTAAGAGTAAAGTATTCACAAGTGGAGTCCATCTTTGGCAAAAGGTAAATAAAATAGTTTTCTTAACAAAATATTAAATGAAAAATATATATTGAAAATTGTTTTAAGACTTAAAATTTAACAAAAAGGTAATAAAGTATGAAATTTATATCCGTTAGGCAATAATTGCAGCTAACAATGAAACACCACGGAGACTCAACATGGCTCATTGAAGACAACAAGCCACGAGCTGTTTCACACAGATATAGGCCTAACTTCGTTCATACAAAAGTTATATAAACATTCTAAACACACATTTATCTCTGTTACAAACGCCATTCATAGAAATGCAATCACTTAACTTTTCATTGATTTGATAATTTAATTAACCTTCGCAAATTACAGAAATATATGAAAATAATACTTCTCTCTACCGTTGCCTTATAGTTACAGGAACAACTACCATCTAAGACAGTGATTTTTTAGCACCACAAAAAAAAGCTACTAGAGTATGCTAATTGTTAACATATGTAAAGATATAGATAGAATGGCTCATCAAAGGAGCCAACCCAACAATAGCAACCCTACCCTATATGACCTATTGCTGTCTACGAGACTTAAGCCTATATTCTTATCACTACAGAATAATTTATTTTTGAAAATAATTAAAAACTTAAATCTCACTGCAGGCTGAATATACCTGTTATTATGTATCCATTAAAGCATACCTTCTCAAACGTATATCGCCCATCGTTCATTTTGAGAATCAAAAGATTTCTAACGATCCCCAAAATTGTTAAACTTGTCACTTTAAAATAATAACTGCAATTGCTATTTCTTAGATGCGTTCTAAAAAAACAGCAATTTCAATTATCATAAGTCATGCCAGGAGTGATTTCCAATTTATCTAGAGAATTTCCAAATCAAGAATGGTATTTGTTAGGATTACTTAACGAATAAAATTAAGCTGTTTACTCACAAATAAGTATTTAATTATAGTTATTTTAAAATATGTAGGCTATATATTTAATGTAAACGGCGATGTTTGAAAACAAGTGAGAAACGATTGTTATGCTTCATTTATTCATCACTGCAATCAGATCATATTATTTATTGTCAAATGATCACAATATTGTAAGAATGAACCCTAGTGGAGAAATTTATAACCAACATTATAGGTTATTAATTAATTTCTGATGTCCTATGAAGTAAATACGTCAAATATATTTTCTGGAACGTAAATTCCTGGGAAATAATTACGTTTAAGAAAGTGCAAACAGTGTTTTTTTTTTTGGTGGTATAATCAATTGCTACAATTGTTTTTACATTATATCCCTCAAGCACTATGTGTTAACATTCGTGCACTATAGGCTATATACAATCTGGTAGCCACATGCAGTCACTGTAAAATAATGCTATGACCTATTCAGAATGTTAAAAAGGAGGAGCTTCATTTTAAAATGATAAAATTAAACTGATAAAATCGAGGTGAAAGACGATTGTGATTAATTGCAAATCAAAAATCATTGAAATATGATTGGTCATTGACTCCCATTTGGGGCCATGAGTTAAATAGTCGTCTTAAAAATTGTCCTATCCTAAGTATCTTATATAAAAAGTAGATTAAATTTTTATTCACAAATAAATGTTTTCCGCAGTATTGACACCCGAAAGAGCCAGTGCTCGTGGTTGGACGCAGTTCAGTTACAGAAATAATACATGAATATAAACATTGCAAAGTTTTATTTAAAGGGGGAGGAGAAAAAATATATAATAGGCAATTCCAGACAAAATACATTCTTGCACATAAAACAATTAAAAATTATACAAATGAAATACCGTATAGAAAACAATTTATAATAGATCAATACCAGATTGAAGACTGTAATTAAAGCCATTAGGAAGTAATATAAAACACTACAAATTTAGGAGAAAGTTTAAAAAAAAAGCGCACTCTGACACACACAGAATTAAAGCAAAGGGGAATGATATAAACAAAACATTATACAACAGATTAATATTAAATGAAGAAAGTAAATAAATACATTAGGAAATAATAATATAAACCAAAATATGTTAATACTTATTTACTATTTTAAAACATATTAATTATATATAATTTTACTTTAAAATTTCAGATTTATCAGCCGTCACCTTTCCTAGACCGCCTCAACGCCCCCAATTTTCTATGAGCCTTCTACCGCCCTCCTGAAGGCCTCCAACGCCCACAAGAAAAAATGTATTAGAGTAACATCTATATAATGGCTCAATTTGCATGAAATGAGTTCAAAATAAGAGAGAGCAATTCCCGACAACAATTTTGTGCCGATAAATTTTACAACAAAATACCGTACAAGACTTCTTCATTAGTATTTACTTTTTTGTATGAAGTTAAAAAAGTGCATATCAGACCGTGAAATAGTTTTCTTGTAGATGATTTTACACAACCATAAAAGTGCATAAGAAAACAGTGGGTTATCATTAGAAATGCAAGAAATAAGAACAAGTTGAAATGTAATAAAGTATTCCCAGTGAGAGAACAACATAATGCAGCTTGTCGTTAATTAAAGAGGTTGATTTCTAACAAGAAAGCTATCATTTAGCGGGGTACCGTGTATAACATATGTACTTGCATTGACTTCCTGAAATAAATACTAATGCTTCTACAGGAAACTGTTATACTTACAAACATATGAGATTTTCACAATTAAATATTTAATATTTTAAAAATGAAATTGCCCAGCCTCATGTTCTTGTGATCAAAGCTTTTTAATATAGTTGAATGCAGGCTTTCACGGCCGGTAATCATGATGTTGAGTGATTCCGGGTTCTGTGGCCGTGGTCCATAGTTGGTGTTGATACCAGACGTTTCGCCCTCAACTGCGGAGGGCATCTTCAGTGGCGAGTGCTTCTAGGCGTGTTTCCTGGTCGGAAGCTCTACTTAGAGATAGTTCATGAGCTCATGGATTCGATTCCCAGTCAAAAGACAAGAATTTTTCATTAAAGGCAATTAATCATGTGATCTCCCTTGGTCTGGAATTAATAACAAATTTAGCTTTAAGGACTCTTCAAATATTATGTAATCATTTATCTCCCATAATTACATCGGGGCAACGTTTATACGCATTAGGCCTACAATTAGACTAGTATGTAGCCCATAGTGACATTTCTAAGTTTGTAATTGAGGTTTTTTTTCAAAACCAGATATATCTGCTTGAAATCAATTTTGAGGTATCAAGAGGAGATCAAAACGTAACTCCGCCTTCCATGCGCCCCAACCTCAAAACTTCGCATTTTATAGCAATAAGAAGATTAGCATTTATCAATTTATTTGTATTATTTCATTAAGGTAAGCAAAACCAAAATTAATCGGTATTATCATATCCAGATTAGGATTCTTCCTCAAAATTGTAATTAATTCCCAAATGATGAAATTTATTTAATTTTGATTCTACGCAATAATCGCCACAACTGGGAAAATAGACACTCCGAAATCGTTGGGAGACATCCAAAAGGGTGACAGGAGAGTTTATCATTTCCTTCATAATTGTAGACAAGCACTGTTAAAAAAGACGGTAATTAGTCCTACTCTACGAAGAAGACAAAGGAGTAGAAGAAGAAGAAGAAGCAGCAATTTAATACACAGTGTTGATTGAGATTTAACTGTTACTTCATTTGGCTTTCCATGAAGATCACGTAGCTCACTGTTATGTTTTTTCTCCATCCACTTGTTTGTTCGTCTCTCTTTGATCCAAGCACTTTATTCTCAAAGCCTATACCCGTTCATTCCCATGTGGGGATAAGAGTTCTCCCTATTTCGAGTTTAAAAAATCACTAAATATTTCCTTAGAGAATATAGTATATAACCATGATTACGTATGTTTTTATTATTCTTTTATATATATATATATATATTGACATTTCTTCACCAAGCCAATTATTTTATTTAATTACAAGTTATTATTATTATTATTATTATTATTATTATTATTAATCTGAATAGTTCTTGTTATTTCCTTGTCATCTGTAGCCTATAATGTGTAGCATATGCCTATTATGTATTATTAATCAATCAATACTTCTCAAATTCTTTATAAATTACCGTTGGAGTTATGTAATACGTTAAAATATTAAAATAAGTACCTGATATATCTGTCGTCCTCAACTAAAATGAATTTCTGTTCAAAAACTTAAATTAGTTAATTCATTTTAGTTGAGGACGACTGATATATCAGGTACTTATTTTAATATCTTAACATTTTATTATCAATGAAGTTGTAGATACTTCGTAATTCTTAATATCCGTATAATTTAACCCTGGTGAAGTGAAAGAAAAAAAAAACTTTACGATCTTAACTCAATCAGTAAAATAAACTATCATTATATTATTTTTTTTATTTAGGAATGTTCCACAATACAGTGTTTCTCCTTCAACCCAAAATGATTTGTCGCCAGAGGTTCCTGTCTAAAGCACCTTCTTCCCTCAAATCTCTAGCTTCCATACTTATCTTCAGTCCATCCATCCATCGTTCTCTAGGCCTGCCTCTTCCACTTCTTCCATTATCTTTCCAATTAAGGATCTTCTTTGGTATTCTCTCTTCTTTCATTTAAATGAGGTGTCCATACCATTTCAAAGGACTTTCTTCTATTTTTCCTAATATGTTTTTTTTTTCAACTTGCATAATTTCCCTTATTGTGCTATTTCTGACCTCATCCCTCCTTGAAATTCTTGTCGATCGCCTCCAAAAATCCATTCCTACTGCTAACAGCTTGTTGGCTTGTTTTCTACGAGGGTGGATCAAATATAAACCGGAATTTGTATCTGCTGGCTTTGGTGGCGAACTGCAAAGGTTGCGGTTTGGAGGGGAAGTTGGTGGGGGTGTCTGGAGTGGGGATCTTGATGTGTCGCACTCCGAAGAGCGGCCGCTTGCTTCAGTGCGCCATGAGCGAGCAAGAAGTACACATGTCTGTTGCGTAACGCATTATTATTAAGTTTTTGGCGAAAGAAGGCACTAAACCTTCTGAAATTTTGAAAAGGCTCCATGCACAGTTCGGGGAATCAACCCTTTCGAAGACGCAGGTGTATGATTGGTGCAAAAAAATGTTAGCGGGCCAGGATTCAGTGGAAAATGAGCCCCACCAAAGACGGCAACGAACAAGCATCACTGCAGACAACATTCGTGCTGTACGAGACCTTATTGAGGAGGATCGGCGAGTAGTAATTTCTGAAATTGCTTCACACGTTGGAATAAGCTTCGGAAGTGTTCAAGCCATCATCAGTGATTGACTCAAATTCCGAAAATTGTCTGCCAGGTGGGTTCCTCAGCCAGGAACAAAAAAAAAGACGAAAAAAACTGACGAAAATGCATTGGCAATCTCTGAAACATCCTCCTTACAGTCCAGATTTGTCACCTTGTGACTACCATTTGTTGGGGCCACTGAAAGAAGACCTGGGAGGAAGGCTGTTTGGTGACAATGCAGCGGTAGAGGAGTTCGTGCGCAACTGGCTGACTATACGTCATCCCTCATTCTTCAAGGACGGCATCAAAAAGTTGCCAACTCGATTGGAAAAGTGTGTTGGAAATACAGGAGACTATGTAGAAAAATGAGGTGGTGGTTTTGTATTTTTTTGTTAATTCAATAAAATTGTAAACAATAATTCCGGTTTATATTTGATTCACCCTCGTACTTACTATCCAGGTTTCGGACCCATATAATGTAATGCAATCATCATCATCATTATTTTTATGTCAGAAACTTTAGGTTAGTTTAAAAATTCCGAAAAAATCGGGAATCGAATCCGCGACCTTCATGCTAGTTGGCATTAACCGACTGAGTTATTACGTGCCCCCTAACGTGTCATGTTTAACAACAAAATAGCTGATGTGTTGGATCATATGTTAACACAGCATATAATTTAGAATTACTTCCCGAACTATGTAATTTCTATTAATTTCTTGAAAGTGTACGATCTTACTTTATTGATTACACGATGAATATAAATATTAAATTCGGTAGAGACCTAACTGCCTGCAAGTTAAGGGCTGAGTCAGTGAAAGTGGCGTTGCAGAAGAAACTCGCTGTGTGAAAAGGTTAACATGGGATGAACCGATCCCGTAAATCATACATTTTAATATAATTAACTGGTGGAATTTTTTATGATGAGGTAAGGTGTGTAATTTGTTAGAATGTAATTTGTGACTTTACATTTGATCGAAAGCATTTGCCCCCAAACTTATTATTTCTTGACCTAGTGATTTCATCCTTCTAACTATAAGCCTATTCATAAACAATCCATGGAGCAATGATGGCTCTTAGCTAATTTATCACTATAGGTATCATATTTTAGAAATTAAAAATTGATCAGCCACATGGGCTAGTGGTCAAGAGTTCCCGACTACAGTTCATGAGGTCCCGGGTTCGATTCCCGGAATGTTTCCTTTAAAAAATTATTCCTTTGGTTGTCCATGGTCTGGAATTAAGGTTAAGGATTCTCCTGGAGCTTCATTTACCATTTATCGGCGGTCATATCATTGGGTAACGTTAATTCCGCCTTCCAGGTGCCCGCAGACGTCCCCCCGCGCAAACCAAAATAAGAAATGGATTACAATTCTGCCAATGCCAGGGGACAAGCCAGAAAACCCTCCGCCCTGAAATGTCATAAGACAGCCTGATGACATTAGACAAAGAAAGGAAAAAAAAAAAAAAAAAAAATAAACATTTAATATTTTAACCCCCTCTGACATTATTTGTATCATGTGGTGGAATGGCTTGAATCCTTAGGTTGATCCCGAGAACCATGGCGGCTTAGTTTTGCTGTCAAAAGGAACCACCCATGCCGGACAGGTGTCAAAAGCGAAAGTCGATAAAGTGGCCAATTTTTACCATAAAAATATAACCATCAAGAAATGCGGACATTGGTTTCACTGGGGTAAAAATTTTCTGGAGATAATATGGTATTTCTCGATTAGGCTATTTGAGAATAAAATTCTTAAGAATTGTTTTGTACCAAAGTGAGACCAACAGACAGACGAATATAAAATACTACATAACAGTGAGCTACATGATATTTGTGAGAAACCAGATGTAAGAAGTATAGTTAAGTATTGTAGACTACGATGGGTAGGACATGTGGCACGAATAGAAAATGAAAGATGGACATGAAAACTTATTGTAGGAAAATCAGAGGTAAAGTACCCAGTATGTAGGTCTGGAATGAGATGGAAGAATTCATTAACCATGATTTGAGGGAGGTGAATTATGGATGATTGGAAAACATTGGCTCACGATAAGGAAATATGGAGAGCTTATGTCCGCGCGACCATTTGATGGTACAAGTGAGTTGGTTAATTAATTGGCGTTTTAAAAATGAAATTATTTAGCATTTTTTTAGTGTTATATGTAAGCAAACATACTTAAAAATTACCTTTTCTAAGTAGTCTATTATAATGCTGTATAAATGACACAAATCTCCTACAATTGGATACTTTCCGACACAGAGGACATATACAATTAATTTTGTAAAAATAAATAATAAAATAAAAAGACCGTCACGCAGGACTGCGTGAACTAATCCAATTCCTCAGAAAATCGAATTTATGGTCCAATTTTGCTGGTATTTTGTTAAATTGGATAAGCTGAAATTTCTATGCCAGCTTATTTAAAATTGTGGGACCGCAATGAATACAAATACCTATTTTTAGTTTCGGTATACAGGTTAATCCCGACTTCTAATGGTCGAATTTGGCTTATTATTATTTTTTTTACAATATCTTCCTAGTTTCATTTCAATAGCATATGCTGAGTTCCATCGCGAATTATCGCAAATTGAGACCGCTAGAGTGTTTTTAAATTTCATTTCAGGTGAACTACTACACCTAGTGGTCCGATTTTCCTGGTTAACGAA
Organism: Diploptera punctata; assembly: GCA_030220185.1. Lineage (NCBI taxonomy): Eukaryota > Metazoa > Arthropoda > Insecta > Blattodea > Blaberidae > Diploptera > Diploptera punctata. The sequence goes on along the minus strand of JASPKZ010000692.1, from coordinate 34,925 downwards.
TTTGATTTTACTTTTTTTTTATTAATAAACTATATGCCAAGTTTGGTTCTGATGGCGATGAGACAAATCAATGAAACAACCGAAATGAAAGTTGTAACGAATATCGTAGGAAAATCGCTGAGAGAGAAAATTCGCAGCTCTTTTATTAGAGGAGAATGTGAAATTGAACCTATAAACCTTTGGATAAATGATAGAAGACTAAATTGGAACGAATACATAAATAGAATGGAGAACAGTAGATTACTGAAGAAAGTACGTGAAGTAGGTCGGAAAACAAGGAAAGATACGAAATTTAAATTATATAAAACAATGGCTGTTCCTTTGTTGTTGTATGGAAGTGAAAATTGGATAATGAAATCAAGGGATAAAAGCAGGACACAGACTGCGGAAATGCTGTTTTTACGTAATGTGAAAGGATGCACAAGAGCGGATAGAATAAGGAATAAAAACTATACGAGGAAGAATTAAATATATATAAAATTGAAGATAAAATCAGCGAAAATAATAAGAAATGGACAGAACACTTAATGAGAATGAACAACGAAAGAATACCAAAAAGAACCTTCCTGTATAATCCCAGAGAACAAGAGATGTTGGCCGACCACGTAGAAGATGGACTCCACTTTTAACTTCGCCGGAAACAGGCTGCATAGCCTAACCTTGTAGTAGAAGAAGAAGAAGTACGTGACTGGACACCTCAGCAGAAAAGGCCATTAAGAAGACACAACTACGATGGAAGGATGTCACCATACTCCGGAACTGTAGTGAATGAACACGCAACAAGCTGCCAGCTTTCATGCGTAGAGGAGGAGGAAGAAGATGCCAAGTTTGGTTCTGATGAGACAAAATTGTGACCGCTAGAGCATTAACAGACTAATGGACGAACACATACATCCCTCCATAGTAATTCTGCCCAAAGGCAGGTCCTTCACTGCAATCATAGCATTTTCATGCTATGCTTGCAGCTTTACTAGGGAATTGTAGGTGTGGTAGCTTCCCGTTGCTTTCCACAAACACACACATAATTATACATGTTCCTTCGAACTTAGCTAAAAATACAAACCATATAACTTTCAGATCTAAATATCTTAAAACTGAGAGAATGTCGAAGATTAATTGTACTATATTTTGGAGTACAGATACCCTAGAATTTACAAAGACCCTTAAAATGCTTCAATAGTGACGTTTTGATAATGTTTGACAGCATTTTTAAATAGTATGCAGAAAGAGATAAAATGTTTTGTATGGTGCCCATTGCGTCTACCATCAGACCGATAACATATCCTTCAGTATATAAAAGTTCTAATGATAAAGAATAGTCGACTCATAGATGGACTACTTTTCAATATCAACTTTCTCAGCTTGGCCAGTGTGCGTTTCAAATCTGATGGCAAGATCCAAAAATTTTCCGACAGGAGCTGGATGTTCGAAAGCGATGATGTCAAACATCAGTCATCAGTTTGGAATCAATGCGTCACACAAACGTCTTGAAAGTGACAGAAAATCTGTCACGTTTTTATTAAAAAAATACAATGGATGATTAATTAAATAAATCAAGGGGTAACAAAAAAATATCGTGATGATCAGAGTTGCCAAAACAATGTAGTTAGATGCAAATTCTACATTACTATTGTATTATCTACATAATGTTATGAAGAGAAAATGTTAAGATGCCGTCACGTAATGCTTGTAAACTAATCACATTTTGAAATGACCGACAATGATAGCGTCAAGTCTAAAAAAAATACGTGAAAACATTCAAAACTGCAAGTCGTAGACCTTACCAAACGAGTTCCCTGCAGACGTTTAGCGTTCATTTATTATGATTTTCTACCCAGGGCCATATATAATGCCGGCGGTATTTGATAAAAGGACCCAAAACAATTGGTAAAACACTGAGTGAGCTGTTCGTTAGAGCATCGTTTTCCAACCTGTGGTTCGCCAACCTCCAGGTCCAGGGGGGTGGTCGCAAAAAATGTCAAGGGGTTCGCCAAAACTTTTCAGTTAATGGCGGGTTTCGAGGTTAGGTCCATTACTGTTTCCTTCATTTCTTGCATCATTGTAATAATAAATAATAATTATTATTATTATTATTAGTATTATTATTATTTTAAAATTAAATTAAACCTATAATGCCCCCTTGTTGCATATGTTTAACATCGGAATTTATCAACTTATTTCCACAATAAATTAATATTTACCGCGAAGGCTCTGATTTGGGAGTTATGTAACAACGTTAACAATACATTTGTTGACACCGCTACAACTATGGCCTATTTACGTTGTGTACAACTTCTAAGCCGTAACTAGAGTAACTTTAGGTTTTAACCGTTAAGGGTTTTATTTTAAGTAATTTAAGGTTATTTAACCTTTTGCTTAGAATTGAAATTTATGCATAGTCTGTTGTATGTATATTTAAAACTCAGTGGTACACCCAACTTAGATCGTTGTGGAAGGGGTTCGTGAGTCGAACAAAGGTGGGAACACCGCTCTGCCTGTGTTAGAGCATTAGGCCATTAAGTTTATAGTAATATCTTCAAGGATCGATTCTTCTATTTGCTAACTAAGGTTTTTTTTTGTAATAATGAATATTATTGGGGGGGGGGGAAGTTTAAGCTTTTCTTTATGATTTCGCTTATTATTTAGTGAACATATTGAAGTAGTCACAAAATAAGATAAAGTTAAAGAGGAATTAAAACCCTGTCCAACTCAGGGTAGGACTGAGGGCAGGGAATGAACTAAAGCCCCTACATTTACAGAAGTGTAGCGAACGCAAGGATTGCCAGACGGCCACGCCTGACGCACTGCCACGAACGAAAATGGATGAGATGAATATGGAGAAATTATGGAATCAATTTTGTGGCAGGAGGAAGAAAAACGAAAGAACCGAGGGAAAACCTGCCCAAGTTCCATTTCGTCCACCACGAAAACCGACATGGAGTGATCTCCCTCCAGTCCAAAGCCGTGAACGGTGAGTTTGTAACCCTTGCGAAACGGAAGCCGACCAAACAATTATATTATTATTATTATTATTATTATTATATTATTATATATCCCCTCCATGGTATCTTTACCTTGTCGTGGTGGAGTGGCTTGCGTGCTTAAATGATCCTGAGAGCTATGCCGGCGGTAGCATTGCTGCCGATAGGGTTACCCATGCCGGACTGGTCGAAGGTGATAAGCCAGACGAAAAAAGTACCTTGGTCGAAAGAGTGACGATCTTTCACCGTAAAAATACAACCGTCAAGAAATGCGGACATGGGTTCTACTGGGGTAAAATTTTCCGGAGGTCAAATAGTCCCCCATTCGGTTCTCCGGGCGGGGACTACTTCAGGGAACCCATGCCAAAGGCTCAAACACAGGGACATGTTCCTAGGAACATGGAATGTTAGGACTTTATACAATAGCGGGGCACTAGAGATATTAACGCGGGAATTAGATAAATCGCCCTTGGATATAGTCGCTTTACAGGAAGTTAGGTGGCCAGGAGAAGGTAGTCAGGAATCAGGAAGCTTTGCATTATACTATGGGGGTGCAGAAAGACCTGCATTTGGAACGGGTTTTTTAGTCAGAAGGAGGATCCTATCCGCTATCCGAGATATTAAGTTTGTTAGTGATAGGATATCATACATAATTCTAAAGGGTAAACGACATGATTTTATAATTGTAAATGTACATGCCCCCACAGAAGATAAAGATGACAAGATCAAGGATGAGTTCTATGAAGAATTAGAATGCTTATTTGATAGCCTTTCACGATATCATATGAAAATTGTCTTAGGAGATTTTAATGCAAAAGTGGGGCGGGAAGATATATTCAAACCAACAATAGGCAAATTCAGTCTTCATGAAGATAGTAACGACAACGGGGTTAGATTAGTCACATTTGCCACATCAAAGAATCTCATTGTTAAGAGCACAACATATCAGCATAAGGATATTCATAAATACACCTGGACGTCCCCAGATGGAGAAACTCGGAACCAGATAGATCATGTATTAGTGGATAAACGCTGGCACAGTAGCATCATTGATGTTAGATCAGTTAGAGGGACAGACTGCAATTCAGATCATCATCTGGTCAGGGTGAAAATCAGACAACGGCTATCGCTTATGAGAGGAACAAACGCTAAAGATGATTCTGTAAAATATGAATTAAAAAACTTGAAAAATGATGAAATGCGGCAAGAATACCAAATCAAAATTGCTAATAGATTTGAAGTACTGGAATCTTCAGATGACAATGTGGCAAACGAAGAAGAAACTGATATAAATAAAGAATGGGAGGCTATAAGAGATACTATTAAATTGTCAGCATCAGAAAGCATTGGTTGTTTAAAAAAGAGGCAAAACAAGAAATGGTTTGATGAGGAATGTGCCGACATTGTAAAGAAAAGAAAGCTAGCAAAAATGAAATGGTTACACGAGCCAAATGAGGTAAATTTAGAGCAATTGGGTAGTGTTAGACGGGAAACCACCAAGTTACTAAAGAGTAAAAAGAGGGAATATTTGAGAGAGAAGATTAATGATCTTGAAATGAATGCAAAAAATAGGAACATTAGAGAATTATATCAGGGAATTAGTATAGAGAAGAAAGGGTTTCAGGCTAGAACAAACATAATTCGGAATGAAAATGGGGATATGATTGCAGATTCCAAGAGTATATTAAATAGATGGAAAAGTTATTTTAATCAGCTATTAAATGTACATACAGAACAGGACATTGAGGAGGATAAGTTACAGACAGCAGAAATGCTAGTCGCAGAGCCAAGTGCATTAGAGGTTGAAATGGCAATTGAAAAATTGAAGATGTATAAAGCATCAGGTTCAGATGAGATCCCAGCAGAACTGATAAAATCAGGGGGAGAAAAATTGATGGACAAGATACGCTGTTTGCTTAGTATGATTTGGGAAAAAGAAGCTCTTCCAGATGAATGGAAGGAATCAATTATCGTACCAATTTATAAGAAAGGAGATAAAACTGATTGCAACAACTATAGGGGCATCTCATTACTTTCAACTTCGTACAAAATTCTAACAAATATATTAGTAAGCAGACTTACTCCCTATATTGATGACATTCTAGGAGATCATCAATGTGCATTTAGAAGAAACAGGTCTACAACAGATCAGATTTTTAGTATAAGACAGATTTTAGAAAAGAAATGGGAATATAATGGTACTGTACATCAACTATATGTAGACTTCAAAAAAGCATATGATTCAATTAAGAGGGAGAAGTTATATAGTATCCTGCTGGAGTTCGGAATTCCTAAAAAGTTAGTTAGACTTATACGAATGTGTCTAAATGGCTCAACGAGTAGGGTGCGTGTAGGCAAACAGTTTTCAGACACTTTTGAAATCCAGAATGGGTTGAAGCAAGGAGATGCACTATCTCCTCTACTATTTAATTTTGTACTAGAGCATGCCATTAAATCTTTAGAGAATGAGGAAGGCTTACAACTGAATGGTATTAATAAGCTGTTAGTTTATGCTGATGATGTAGTACTACTGGCCGATAGCGAGGAGATACTAAAGGCCAACACGCACACACTATTGAGTAACACTAAGAAATTAGGACTGGAAGTAAATATCAGTAAAACTAAATATATGGTCACACGTAGAAATACATTATATAATGGAAATGGACAGCTAATGACAAATGAGGGAAATTTTGAGGAAGTGGCTGAATTCAAATACCTAGGAACAATAATCACAAATAGGAATGAGATGCACAAAGAAATTAAACATAGGCTCAATTCTGGAAATGCATGCTATTATGCATTGCAGAGACTTTTGATGTCCCAACTCCTTTCAAAAAACGTTAAGCTGAAAATATATAAAACTATTATTCTACCAGTTATATTATATGGGTGCGAAACATGGACTCTTACTTTAAGGGAGGAAAGGAGATTACGAGTATTTGAGAATAAAGTTCTTAGGAAAATTTTTGGACCAAAGAGAGATGAACAGACAGGTGAATGGAGAAGACTACATAACAATGAACTACATGGTCTTTATAGGAAGCCAGATATAATAAGAACAGTTAAGTCCCGTAGACTGCGATGGGCAGGACATGTTGCGCGTATGGGGAATGAAAGACGTGCATGGAAACTTCTTGTAGGAAAGCCAGAAGGAAAACGCCCAGTTGGTAGACCAAGAATGAGGTGGGAGAACAACATTAACTATGATTTGAGGGAAGTAGATTATACAGGGAATGATTGGAAAGCATTAGCTCAGGATAGGGATGTATGGAGAGCTTATGTCCGTGCGGCCATGAACCTACGGGTTCGATAGTGCCAGTGAGTAAGTAAGTATTATTATAACTATACATTCTTCTTGGTAGCGCTGTTCATTCATTCGTAATACGTGCTGAAGATAAGCATTTTGATAATATTTTTATTCTTTAAATATATTAAGTTATTTTCTATATCTACAGTATGTCAATTTGGTTATTTATACACAGGCATTTTTATTAATAAAATCCAATTTTCAGAAAGTTTTTAAAAGTAAAGAAAAAATATGTATTGTGATTTGAAGGAAACACTAAGTTATATCTAATATGTAGTTTCAAATATTAATTATAAAATAAACATAATTTTATCCAAAATAAATAATCTTTATTACACCCAAATACAAGCCAATTTGCTATTCATACACTAAAGAAAACACTGCAGTGTATTTGTTGTCTAACTTGCTTAAACATTAATGCAACATGAATACTCTAAGTTGTGCATTTGTTTAATCTGCCTACTGTGCTGGTTGGTGTACACTGGCAGTCAGGTCGCCTTCCAAATGGGGTAAGTGTAACTGTAAAAGAAACTCAGTTTCTGACTCTCAAGGATTGGATAAAATGTACATCTTGCACTTAAGATATATTCTTGGAGAAAAATATGGCGACTGATAGGGCAAATGTCATGCAACAGTACAGTATATACTACACTGCTCAAAAAAATTAGGAGATATTGTAGAACTACCTACTACAGACTATGTTTTTTGGAATAGTATTAGATGCAATCACTTTCTATTACTCCAAGATAATGTAAACAAGAGTTTGAAGTTGTTACGTAACCTTGGTACCACACCAGAGGGCAGTGTCTGTACTGTTGATGTGAAAGGGTGGTGTGGGGGTGATGTTTTGTTGCTGTTTTAAATCCAGTCCAGTTTTCAGTTAGTGAATGACTTGCCTTAGGGGACAGTAATGCCTCGACAACGTGATTTACCTGAACCAATAGCTTGAAGGGCCATAGGAAGGATGGAAAGCTGAACAGACCAGACACAACAAGAGGTGGCACAAGCCATTGGGGTGTCTCAAAGCGTGATTTCCAGGCTTTGGAATCGTTTTTCAAAGAACAGATACTGTTCACAGAAGAGCCGGACAAGGGTCGACCATGGGCAACAACAGCAGGGATGACCGTTACCTCACGTTAACAGCCCGTCGGAATAGACAGCAGAATGCAACTCAACTGCGAAATACACTTCAGACAGCAACAGGACGCAGGGTGTCAACTCAAACTGTCCGTAATCGACTGCATGGGAAGTGGTTCTCTATTCCCCTAGGGCCATAGTGTGTACCAGGTTAAACTCCACAACACCGTAGAGATCGCAGAAAACTGGGCGGAGGAACATCGGGGTGGAGGCATGCCGAATGGGATCAGTTCTTTTTTCTGATGAGTCGCGATTCAACGTGGAATGTGAAGTCGGCGTGTAGTATTCATCTGGAGGGAAAAAAGGGACACGAAACAATCCAGCATTTGTACGTGAAAGATCCCCACATGGTGGCAGTGGATTGATCGTGTGGGCAGGAAGTCAGTAGTGGTGGACGTACGGACCTCTACGTCATCCAAGGTGGTACTTTGACTGCCGGTTAAGGTATAGAGATGAGATTCTCCGACCTTTTGTCGTGCATTATGCTGGTGCCATAGGTGATTCTTTTCTTTTATGGACGATAATGCACGACCCCACAGAGCTGGCTTGGTGGACGACATGCTGGAAGTGGAGGGTATCGAGCGGTATGCAATGGCCAGCTTCCTCCCCGGACTTAAATCCGATAGAGCATGTGTGGGGCGCATTGCAGGCAGACCAGCACCTCCCACAACTTTTCCAGAGCTGCACATTGCTCTTATGGAAGAGTGGCCACGTATCCCCCAAGAACTCATTGCTAACCTCATTGCATCAATGTCACACAGGTGTGAGGCAGTGCTGGCCGTTCGAGGAGACCATACACCATACTAAAGAAACATTTTCACCCATGTTAATGCTGCTTTGTTTGTTTGCCATATTCCTAATCAGGATCTCTTAGACATCTGGTGTGGTACAGAGGTTACGTAACAACTTCAAACTCTTGTTTACATTCTTTTGGAGTAATAGAAAGTGATTGCATCTAATACTGTTCCTAAAAACATAGTCTTAGTAGGTTATTCTACAATATCCCCTAATTTTTTTGAGCAGTGTAAATAAATTCAAGTATAAAGGTTCAGTAGAGAATGTTCCGAGAAAACCTAAACAAAAGAAGTTAAGTGGAAAAAAAGGACGAGAGGAACCATGTGAGACAACGAAATTCAACAAATTGCGGTCTACCCTAGAAGTTTCTACTGGTAAAAAGGTATGTACTGAGACAGTTCGGAAGGTGTTACGCAGAAATGGCTATCATGGGAGAATGACTAGAAAAAGGCTGTATGTAAGTAAGAAGAACCGTGTTGTAAGACTACAGTTTTCAAAAAGAACATGTAAATAAGGGGCAGGCATTTTGGAATAATGTTCTCTGGTTCTGATGAGACTAAAATCAACCTGTTCGGTTCAGATGGCGTTCATAGAGTCTGGAGAAAAGCCAATGCGGATAATGATGTGACCAATACAACACCTACAGTACAACATGGGGGTGGGTCTATAATGCTGTAGGGTTGTATGTCGGCAAAAGTGGTTGGCAATATACAGTTCATTGATAATGTTATGGACAAATTTGTGTATAACGACATTCTTCGTAAGAATGTTAAACAAAGTGCAGCAAAATTGGATATGCTCCCTACGTACATATTCCAAACAAGATAACGACCCCAAACATACGGCGGACTTAAATAAGACTTGGTTGATATGGAACGTGCCATAGCAATTGAAATCCCCTCCTCAATCTGCTGACTTAAACCCTATAGAACATTTATGGACGTTTTTGAAACCTAGGGTCCTCAGCAGAAATTCTTCTTCCAAATAAGAATTGAAGAAGGTGGTTACTGAAGAATGGTGCAAAATCAGTCCTCAGATATGTGATAGGCTTGTTAGATCCATGCAATGTAGATGTCAAACTGTTATTAAAGCTAAAGGTTACCCTACAAAGTATTAAGGACAGTTCATTTTTTCTTCATTTTTTTTTATTTTTTCCCCATTCTTACTGTATGAATAGAAAAGTGACTATAAAATTTACAACTTTTAAAGTTTTTTTAATATATTATACGTTAAATGTTTATAGAATTTGTTGATTTGTATATATTATGTAAAGAAGTGTACCTGAAAATGTTTAGTTAATGGCAAAATATAATTGCAATATTCTGAGAATTAAAATTGTGCTATTTCAATTATAAAATCTAAATGTATGAATAACAAATTGGCATACTGTATATTATTTATTATTCGTTAAATAAAACTATCAAAGTTATTATATGGTTTTCATTAAATATTTATTTTATTTTACATTTGTAACAGCTGTTTCAATACACTACATCTTCTTCAGACTAATGCATTCGTTTGAAGAATAAACAGCGCACTGAAACAGTTTGTTACTAAAGTTGGATAAAATAAATATTTATAAAAATCATATAAAATGTTGCTAGTTTTATTTCATAAGTAAAACATCACGAATTTTTATCAAGCAAATACCAAATCAATTGATTTATTAATATTATTATTTTCTATGTGGAATCTGAATACAAATTCTTAATTGTCTTTATAATTGAAGTTGAATATAAGGAGACCAATTGATACTTAAATTCAGAATGGACTACAGAAAAATAATGAGAGAAAGAAGTACAGGAGAGAGGGCAAAGGAAGTAATAGTGAAGACTGTAGAAGAAATTTAAATTCAATGTTTAACTAAGAGAACATTATAACCGGAATATGTGTTTTAAATTGTTTTCATTAGTTTTTATATTATTATTATTATTATTATTATTATTATTAAATAATGGATGTTCAAAAAGATGTTCTACAAGTTATTGAAGAAAGAGACGAATGACAGGATATCTAAGAGGTATTAAATTTTGAAACGCAATGCAACAGAAGAAAGGAGAGACCAAGAGAACAGTGGGTTCAAGGAGTGCGTAGGAGTATGGTGGCGAGAGGATTACATGAGAGTGATGCAAAGAATAGGGATGTATGGAGGAGTAAAATTTACAATGGGTTGTAGGAAAACTACTATATTGTAGAGTAATAATTTCTAATAAAATTATTTCATCATTATTGCTGTTATTATTATTATATTATTATTATTATTATTATTATTATTATTATTATTATTATTATCCTGTGTAATAAACATGCGATTGCGTGGCTAGCAGCTGTCTCATAGGCGAAAGGCCTTCTAGGTCTGTTGTGCAATGAAATTTATTATTATTATTATTATTATTATTATTATTATTATTATTATTATTATTATTATTATTATTATTATTATTATTATTATAAGTGAAAAAATATATAACTACAATGATGGAAAAATTAATATTACTATGGTATGGAAAACGGAGAGGGAAAGACAGCCTAAATTAATATATGGTTCAGAAATGAATGGGAAGAAGGCGCGAAATATCAGTCCAAAGAATACGGGCGCAACAATGTTGAAAATTGTATACAAAAATTTGGTCTATCAGAAGAATATATATAGAGGTACACTTACTAATTGTTTCATTAAAGAGAAGCCAATGCATTGCGGAAAAATATCTATTCAAGAAAATAATCTCTATCTGGCGCTTCACACATTGGCATTCGTCATCTTGCTTCTCAATACAATTGTTGTTAAATGGTGTGTATCCAATTAGTAACTTTACACACTTCCTTAAATGTTCTTTGTAATATAAATTAACCATTTTCTTACAACAGAATAATAACAGTATTATATACTATTATTATTATTATTATTATTATTATTATTATTATTATTATTATTAACAATAAGCCCATGTAGGACTACGCAAAGTACGCGTTTCCTTTTACTCCATGTGTCCATTTTAATGACTGTGGGCTTTCTTTCTCTCTTTTGCCCATGATGTTCCCTTCCTCCCCCCCCCCCTTGGGTTTGTCCTCTTGGTCAACCTGTCACTTGTGTACCTTAATTCTAAAGATATCTCTATGATACATTCATGAGTAATTCATGCCAGTTTTAAGTCATTTTTATTGCACCAATCCATTTTATAGTATCCACTTTGCCTTACTTCTATTTTCGTAGAATTCTAATATTCGCTTTGGAAGTCTATTCGAGTCCATTTGTTTAGTATGTCCATACAATTTAAACATTCGTTTTATATAAAATCACTATGAATGTCTCTATATAATTTTAATTTTTCTTTCGAGTCCACCTATAACTTGAGGATCTAAGTTTTTTCTTATAATTTTGCATTATTTTTTCCTCATATTTTCAATATTTTTTCCCCCTTCAAAATTAACGTTTTTGCTCCATAGAGGCACTCTGCGTTTAAATACAGTGTTATAGTGTTTTAATTTTTTATATAAAGATATGCACTTTTTATTATATATGTTGTGTGTAAGCCGAAATCCTGTTTCCATTTTCTGGCATTACTTTTGTTGGCTTTAGTTTCGATTACATTTCTCTCAATTATTTCACCAAGATACTTAAATTATGAAACTCGTTATTTTTTTCCATATTTGGTTTCCAGGTATTTTGGTGCTTATTATTATTAATTATTATTAATTATTATTATTATTATTATTATATTGAATATAATCATATTCATAGAATCCAAATTACATAAACCTTATATACCACGATATTCCATATAAAATACAGCAGTTGTACAATTATTGAACATTTTTTTAATAATCGATGTCAAAATGTCGGAATTACGAAAGAAGTTTATAATATATGACCTGACTTACTTTTAAGCTCGAATTAAATATTGCACAATTTTATTACAACACATCTGCGCAGTAACAATACATGAATAATATTAACCAATATCATGATTTGTATCGAGATAAAACTTCTTGTTGGTTTTAATAAAATCATATTGTAAGCACGAGTAACTTAAAATCCAAACCTTCACATCCCATGTTGTTAAGTACATCTTCATCTAATCTAGCTTTTAAAATCTTACCTTGCATAAGAAACATAAAATTGAACTGGATTTTCTAAAATTAATGCATTCTACGAACAATGTGTTCACTAAAATTCCAAACCCTTCCGTATAAAGAGCACAAAGAAAAACTTAGGAAGTCATCAAATTACGAAATTGTGCATTTTTTTAAATCTTCCAATTGACAGTGATAAACATTGTAAATACGTTGAATGTCCCAGTAATATCAACAATTCAAATTTTGCTATGCTGAAAAACAAGGATTCTCTATCTAAAAGTCCAATATTCAGGCGTTGCCCCTCCTTTGTTTGTAGTTCTACAGACCACGTTAATTTAGTTACGCTTATTTCCCTAAATATTTCATGAATGTCTACATACCGATCCAGTGAGATAACTAGTAGGCAACTAAAGTATTACTAGGATGAAGGAAGTCGGTAAATTTTGCTTAGAGGCTTCTTTATTCAGGCTTAAGGATATTTTACGAGCCTGAAAATCTTCAGACTCGGTAACCACAATTAAAGTCCCTCCCGGACGACTTCGTTCTTGGATTTTTCCATCCTAATAAAAATCCATCGACCCCGGCCGAGTTTGAACCCGCGACCTTCGGGACCAGAGACAAGGAACATAATCACTAGTCTGCCGCGAAACAACAAGGATTATTCAAACAAAATTAAGTTTTCTATTAGGGAACTCGAAACAAAATTTAAAAAATCAGTGGTCACCATCAAAATAAGAAGAATGTCAGTTAATAAATCAAATAGACATAACCAAGACTGAGATAGGTAAGGATGTAACGTTTAGAAACTCGTATTCGGGAGGATTCGTGTTCAAATCCCGGTGCCCCCAAACCTGATTAAGGATTTTACCTGGTCTTTCTCAACTGAGAAGAAATATCTTCATTGCCAGGGCTCACTAAATCACATTCACCATTGCATAATATCGTTAAAAATTAAAATCAAGAAACACAAGGCACATGCAATAGAAACACTTAGCTTACTGAACATATTTACAGATCAAAGAAGCGATATGACCTAGTTGTTAAAGCAACTATAAACAAGAACAAAGTAAAAATAATAGCAGGATTACTATTCCCTAACTCATTTACTGTTTAATTTAGTACTATTTTTATTAGTATTTATTTATTTATTCAGTCTAATGGAATTGAAATCATGTGGCCTCTTTCGCCCAAGCATATGTTACATTAAAACACAATCACAATGATTATTAAAGTGTTTAGATAATGAATGAAAATTTGGTGTGATAATATTAGTTAAAATTATTAGGTCTATTTATGTGATGATAATGATGATAATAATATAATAATAATAATAATAATAATAATAATAATAATAATAATAATAATAATAATAATAATAATAATAAACAAAACAAGATGGTTCATAAAATATCAAGTCCACATATCCTATATATGAAAAGTCCCTAATTCCAATATTTTCTGTTAGTCGCACATATACTCTTCGACGGAAATATGCCAATTCCAACGGCAATTCCATTAAGTTACATATGGAAAACCGACCCAATTCAGTGAGGAGGAGATAAAAAAGAAACCTTCTTCTGGAGTTAGGCCTATTAATATTTGGAGATTCGTGTGTGTGTGTCCTCCATAGTAATTCTGCCCGAAGGCAGGTCCTTCACTGCAATCATAGCATTTTCATGCTATGCTTGCAGCTTTATTAGGGAATTGTAGGTGTGATAGCTTCCCATTGTTTTCCACACCGGTGAAGGATGATGATGATGATAAGGATGATGATGGCCATATATGTAAATAAACTGAAAACAAATGTTGGTTTGGCAATGAGACCCTGGTTTCCCTATATCAGTTGTTCGTAAAAATCTATACTTTAAGTGTTTTAGATTCACTGAAGATACGGAATTAAACTTTGTTTTATTTAATTATATAAATAGATCTTCTTGGTGATTAAATCGTATCGTGTAGTCAATATACCCATTTCACCAATTCAAAATGAAAAGGGTCAACATGTTTCAGCAGCGAAGCTGTCATTTTCAAGACTCTGTAACTGGTGTTGATATGAGACCAGAAGGTTAAACAATATTTTTTGTAACTTTTGATAATTATTATCAATCTTTACAAAGGCCGAACATCAACGAACAATTAATTTATTTTCATGGCCATGCCCTGATAATTATTGTCATAATTTTAGCTGTTGTAACCCTTCAAATTAAAAGTGTTCTAAATGTACTACTTTATGAATAAACTACGTGTAAGTAAAATTATCCTGCATTCATATTATTAAATAGTATACGTTGCAGAATGAAATTGTTTTGATAGAGTTGAAATAAAAAGGCCTAGTATTATTTAATAAATAAATATATTCCTCTCTAAAACAATTCAATAACTCCCGAATATTTACTCACAGGGAACACTGATTTAAATATAACTTTCTAATAATTTTTATTACATACAATATATTTGTTAATATGTAAATGTAAACGAAACGTATAAACAAATACATTTGTAACATTTAAAAAAAAAGGGTAAATGCGAATCGTTTAGGATTAAGCCTATCTCTAAAAAATATTAACTTATTTACGACACAATAGAATGTACTTGTTTGGCGTAAGAAATAAGTATCTGAATAGGCCAATTTTCATATTCCTTAATAATAATAATAATAATAATAATAATAATAATAATAGTTATAATAATATCTAACTTAGACACAATAAAACAACATATTTTGCATTCACATGCAAGTCAAATTATTGCTTAAAATTAATTGGAAAATCAAACATGCATTAGTAATTCGAAACAGTGTAGGCCTATTCATCTGTACTGAATACCGTGAATTCTCGATAAGAGTATACATAAACTATGCTGTAACAAAAAGACTTAGGCCTAAGTGTTCTTACTCTGGTTGGTTTAAAACAAATAATAATAATGTTGCTAATTAGATACGTTGTATACAGTATATGGATCACAACATGAGGTAAGACATTTTGCGTCGCATCTTTTAGAGGTCATTTTGAAGGTGACGATGGCCCGATCTGTGATTTTGCAAAAACTGCACAAATCAGTAATTTAATTTAATTTCTTTATTGGAATTACTAACAGACCTGATTTTTTGTGTGTAAAAAATTACTACTGCATAGTACAATTAGTATTTTTTTTTCTTTGATGGATTGAAAATAATTTATTCACATTTTTACAAATTTAACTCGGAGTTTTGTGAAATCTAACAATATTACATTGATATTACACATGTCACATTTACATTAGGCAAGAAACATTTATTTAGGCATTATACTATCTGTATTGCAAACTTTCAAAACATAAAAATCATGATTAACCTATTTGCATAATTAACACCAATAACAGTTTTTCATGCCCGGCTCTTCACACTGTATCATCTAATCAACGTTTCCTATGCCGTCCCATTTCCCTTCTACCTTCAATTTTTGGAGTTATAACAATTATTTTAAACATTGTTTCAACGTGTCCCAACCATATTATTCGTAAAGTTTTAATATTCTCATGTCCCTAACATTCATCAACTTTTAATCTCCATTCTTCTTAAAAAAATACTGGACCAAAAAGTCTACTCATTTTTTGTTAAAACCCGAAGATTCTGTATATCGGCTGCTTTGATTGCCCATGTTTCGGTTCCAAAATACATTAGGCCTTGTAAGAGTTCTGTAAAGTTTTAGCTTTTGAAAAGAACGTGTATCTGTTTTTCTTATTATTGAAGTTTTAAGTTTTCTGACCCCGTTCCGAGACTAGAGATTTTGTTTTTAATTTTTTTAAGCTGATATTTACACTTTCATTCTCCTGTATGTATTTGATTTTCCACACAAGTCATAACAGATTATCATCCTATAAATTGATGATAGTGTGTAAGCTGGTTTTAAAAGTAAAACAAAAAATATATTTTTCAGAAAAAATCTATCCAAATTGTACAGTAACTATCAATATTGTATAGTAATAAATTACTTAATATCTCAAACTAGATTTTAGTAAGATATCTGGCATTGTAAAAACTCACTACATTTGCTGTCCTCATTTTCTATGTGGACTGCCTATATCCCCTCTTATAATTGGGTTATAGAAAAAAAGCTTGCCTAGATAGACGGCCAGGAACCATTCTTATTATATTATGTTCATGCCATTTCTTCATCATGATAATCAACTTCACGGTCTTCATGGGGATCTCTTGCCTACATGTGCATATTTCTAGGCTCTTTTGGGTATTCGGCTCTCATCCATTCTATCAAGATGTTGAATCCATTTTGTTTTAACTTTTCCTAGGAGATGTGAAATTTGCAATTATTTACGTGTATCTTATCTTCACTCCTAATGTGGCCTTTCAATGAGCATCATTTTACTGAAAATGTCATGTCATGCTATTTATTTTACTTCTAACTGATCTCGGAGGTCTTCATTCCTTTTCTTATCTCTACAGTCACTCCAGTAAAGATTTAATCTCCGCTCTTTGTATTCTAGTTTTGTCTATTTTCTTAATACCAAAGTTTTTCTGACATAATTATAATAAAGCTAGTTTGGAAACAATGTTATGAAATGTTAACTTCTCTCCTCACATTTTCCCCCAGATACATTCTTTCGCATCCGTTAATGGGATTGTACTTTTGTATGTTGTTTCCAAAATTGCAAATTTTATTCAGCTTTTTTTTTTCAAAACGATCTTCTATACGTTCAGTTATGGAAAGGAATTTTATATAGCAAATAATAGCATTCCTGCATTATAACAAGTTAGGAATCATTCTATGAGCGCTACAAGATTGGAAAGAGACGGAAATCAGCGGTCACAAAATATACTTGAACGCCATCTATGAACAACTCTCGAAACTACTAGCAATTTCTGAACAATTGCTCAATTAAAAAGACTGCATATGACGTTGGGTTGTAATAAAAAAATTACTACTTGTTAAACTAGTGTGTTGTAAAGAATCTCTAGATGGAAAAGCTTTTTTATTAGCCTAACAAAAGTGCAATGTAGTAATATGAGCTGTTTTGAAATTATTATAAAGTAATCATATTGCAATGATTATGACTAACAAAAGAGTATGATGAAAAATAATGGAACACCTTACATGACACACATCTTCTAGGAATGTTTTGTCATGGCCTCTTAGATTCATTCACTATTTTTTTCCGACTATTGTATTTCTTGAAACGAGGTATTTACAGTTTAAGAATATCCTAGTCGTTTAAGCATTATGGTAGAAGTGGCCCCTAGTGGACTAGTGGCTACTAAGTAACTAACTCACCGACACTATCGAATCTGAGGTTCATGGTCGCGCGGACATAAGCTCTCTATACATCATTATCCTGAGCTAATGTTTTCCAATCATCTCCTGTGTAATTTACCTCCTTCAAATCATGGTTATGTTATTCTTCCACCTCATTCTTGAACTACCTACAGGGCACTTTCCCTCTGGTTTTCCTATGTAAGGACGTAAAATAATTATGGATATCGTTTCCTAAATTTACGGAACGTAAAATATCCTCAAGTCTGAACAAAATTGGTCTGTCCTTTCACGTCCAGATTTGAATTGCGACGTAATGGTCTTACTTTTAAAGAGCGTCGTTAAATAATATACCATAGCATTATAGTGGAAGAAGAATTAGGGGAAACTGCACTATATTTAGTATATAATGTGGGATTGTAATAAAAATATCAACTAATAAAAATAATTTATATAACTAATAGTAAATAATCAACTGATTTGCCGTTTACTTGAAGAAAATCTATTTTTATGTTAATTAAATATAAATAAAACTTAAGTTTTATATGATTTTCATATTTATTAAAACATAAATTCGTTACAGCTGTTTCAGTACTTCGTACATTTCTTCAGATGAATACCATGATTACAAATGGATTTTATTATACATAAACTCCTGTACACAACAACTGTAACTATGCAACTGAATGTAAACAAAATACTGAAACAGCTGTAACGTATTTGTATTTTAATAAATATGAAAATCATATAAAACTTTAACAGTTTTATTTTTATTTAATTAACTGATAATAAGTTCAATAACAAGAAAATAACAAGACAAAATAAGTAGTATATCATACGCTGTATTGATGTATCGTAAGCTTTTTTTTTTTACTCAGTTCTGTTTGGATAAAGACAGATTTGAGCTATCAGATTAATTAATTTGCTTGTAGGGTTTAAGGGCATTAACCCTTCCTTCCTTCCTTCCTTCCTTCTCTCTCTCTCCAGAGTTAAAGATAAAAATAGGTACACTTTATATATAAAGTTATCAATTTACAAATTAATATTAAATATGCTTCAATAGTAACTGACAATATAATACCCGGAAGTTTGCAGTCACGCGGACTTAATAAGCTTTCCATACATTCTTCTCTTGAGTTAATGTTTCTAAATCATTCAATGTATAATTTGCCTCCCTTAAATCGTGGTTAATATTATTCTCCCATCTCATTTTTTGGCCTTTTTATTCGATGTTCATCTTCTGATTTTCTTGAACAAATTCCCATGTCCCTCTTTTATTCTCCGTTCGTGCACATGCCCTGCCCATTGCAATCTACAACAGTTAGTTGTTCATATTATATCTGGTTTCCCATAAAGACCCTACAGCTCACATTGTTACGTAATGATTATAAAATTAAATATATTATAATTAGAACATGTCAAGTAACTACATAAATCAATAATAATAATAATGTATTTAAATTGATAGTATTAATTCTATACGGTCTTTCTCCACTTTGGGCGCGCCGTAGTATAGTGGTTAAGGCACTGAGCTACAAGCCGGAATGTCGAGGGTTCGAGTCCCGGTTGGGTCAGGATTTTCAAACTGACCCAAACCTTCTGGCGGAAATATGGCCCTGGGGTCGACTCAGCCTCTAACGGAAATGAGTACCAAAATTTTGTTCTGAGGGTAAAGGCGGCCGTCACGCAGGGCTGACAATGCCGATTGTCTAGAAAAAGTAGGAGCCATAACCTCCTACTACCCCCAAGACCCTCCTGAGGCCTGTAGTGGGATCACTTTGCCAGTTAGAGATATTAGTTCAGATGCACCTAAGGTACAAACGATATAACAGAAAAAAAATTGTAAGTAGGCTACATATAAATAAATTTATACAAATAACACTTAAAAAAATTAATATTGTTACAATAACTAAAAGAACAAAAGTCATCAATTAATCTGCTGAGAGACTAATTACAAAAAAAAGAGAGATAAATTTATTTAAATAGAAGTTGTAAGATATAAAAACTAAAAAATAGATAAAAAATTATGTACTTATAAATTAAAACAACATATGAGTGTATAACAAACAAAAAAATTAATTAAATATACCATTGAGATCAAGCCAAATAATAATGAGAGCCTACATCGTTAATCCAGCTTTATATCACTGTTAATAAAACAAAAACGTTTTAATAGGCACATAATTTTATACAAGAAAATGGCGATTAAATAAATGTAAAATATGATACATCATTACATCATTAGCATCAACATACCAGCAAGTTGACTCAGTAGCGTCTGAGCGACGTAATCTGAAGTTCCGGGTGCGGATCACCTCAGGCCGTCAAGGTAACACATTACCAGAATCAATTTCCCATTAATAACCATTCAATATCATTAAAATTAAATACATTAACTTCTACACCAAACACATGTCGAACACAATAAAAATTCACAGCTTGCTGGATACAACCAAATATTCTAGGACACAGAAGTGCATCTGTGACAAAATGCCCCACTGATCTCTTCATGTCTCCTTCCACGAAGCGGATCATGAATGATGTAAGCATGACGTCAAAATGACGGAATTTGCTTGCAGTGAAGAATGGCCGAGTCGAATATTTTACTACATTCTACAATCTAATAACATTGGTTCTTTATTAATATTTATTTTACTTTAATGTTCTATGAGATCATTTCGCGTCTGTAGTTTATATAGAAAAATATGAAAGTGACGCAATCAGCGTAACAATCATTTCAGAAACTTGATAGATGTTAAGATGGCCTTAGTATTAAATTGTTTTATGCTGCCGAAAAAAGGCAATGACATTGTTATAGTATGTCGCATGTTTTTTTTTCTCTAAATATACTCTAGAACACGGATGCGCAACTTAACCGAGTGAGGTAAAAAACTTAAATCCCCCATCTACCGGTGACGTAATGAAATAGTTACTTTGTGATTAGTACGTAATGAATATTTGGCACTAACCACATAGTAAATACTTCATTACATCACTGGTAGATGGGGATTTGAGTTTTTCGCCTCACTCGGTTAGGTTGCGCATCCGTGTTCTAGAGTCTATTTAAAGAAAAAGAAAAGAAATGTAACCTAATTTAACAAGTCAGTGCTATCTTCGGCAACTCTAAACAATTTAATGCTAAAGTTATCTTAACATCTATCAAATTTGCGAAGAAGGCAATAATGAATTTTACGCTAAATAGTCAGTCACTTTCATATGTCTTTATATAAACTACAAACGCGGAAGGATCCTATAGAACATTAAAGCATGATAAACATTAATAAAGAACCTCAGATGCAAACTTGAAAATACTTGTATTCCTTTAGTGAAAGCAAAAGATTCCGAACGACGCACTGGTTGAAGAATACGAGGAGCGTGGAGAAGTGTAAAGTAACGCGAGTTGGTGACAACTGAGGGTATTGCATTTTTATGGTAAAGAGAGCCAAGCCGGATCTTATAATGTAACATCCGGGATTGTTTAAAAAACATTTCATTGCAAGATTTGAAGGTCTGCAAGCTCCAACTTGGTTGAGGTCGCTCACAAACAGTATTAAACTTGTTGTCCAACGTAAACTAAATTACGGAAACACTCTAGTTAGACAGGTGGTAGCATTTTTGTTTGACGACTCTCTTTAATCAGGTTCGCGTCGAAATTCAAATCTGGTCGTGAAAGACTAATACATTTCGGTCAGAGATTTCTTTATAATATAATATCCTCAACTCGTAACCAACTCAGGATCGGGACGAGGGATGAGATGAAGTCCCTTATATAGAGGTCTATGAATGTCAAGGGTGCCAGCCGACCATGCCTGACGCACAATCACAGGGACAGATTAACGAAATGAAACGAAATGGATATGAGTATGTAGAAATGGTGGAATGAAATTGTGGCAGGGAAAAAACGGGGGAAAAAACCAGAGAAAAATCTGCCCAAGCTCCATTTGTCCACCACGAAACCCACTTGGAGTGACCGAGACTTGATCTCGGGACCCCAGCGCTTCCGCCACGGAGCCGCCTGGAGGTTTCTTTAAGTACCGTAAATAGAGGACATAAAATAGGCACATCTGCCATCCAAAGGAAATCATACTCAGGATTTTTACGCCCGTAAAAATCCATCGACCCCGTTCGAGTTTGAGCCCGCATTTCTCGGAAGCAGATGTGAATATAATACTATTATAGTATGTCAAAAATGAGGGGAAATATTCCTTCAGCTAACTTAACAGTCCAAGGAAAACATTAGAATTCAAAATAAAATATATCGAGTATATGGCAATTATGTAACAACGACAGTTGTAAAAATATTAACTAGGAGCTGCCCTCAAGTTTAGTATTTTGCAGTGAATATAACAACCTCACCTATAAAAACAAATAATGAAGAAACATTAAATTAGCCCTCGGAATATGACGGATCAGGATAAATGTTATTCTTATTATCCTCACGGGGGGGGGAAACTATCAGGAATCAATATTCTGACGGGACATAGTTACGCCTGTGGACGAAATTTCCAGTCAAGGTTCTCAACGCATGGAGAGCCAGATGGCAGATAGCCTTGTGGACGTGTCTGGAGCTTCTCGAAAGATATGGCAGACAACGGCACATAGCTTCCAGAGACGTCTGAGCAGGGGTTGTCGAGAATTCAAGAGCGCGCTTTTCGGAATCTCTGATATATTTTGGTGTGCATTTCCTCGCTTATATAGCGTATGCCATGAACGGAGACCGCAGTGATCAGTTGTGAGTTAAAGGTCAGCGTGTGAAGTAGTTTAGAGACGGATGTCAGTGCTTCAAGTCCATGTGACTTGGAAGGCATCAATTAAATTTCCAGTGAAAAGTTCTAAAGTTTTTTGAAAGAAGATGGGACAAGAGTCCTTGTCATGCATTCCTTTCTACAATACTATGATTTACTTCTAGCCTGGTATGTTCCTTTGAAGCACATTGTTTTCGTTTTGTGATTTGAGATTTTTAGCCCAATTTCTCTGCTATTACTTGTAATATGTAAACTTATTTCCGTAATGTATTACTGATTATGCAGTGTTAATGGAATCCTTCCAGTTCAATCATCTATAAAGATTGGATATTGTTGAATTGTGGTTATACAGTGTATAAGAATAGCCAGTAGCCTTCTCATAAAATCCGGGTAAATTAAAGAAAAGGCCTCGAACTGCAAGACATTCACCAGGGTGTATAACGGGAGGAGGATATAGAACTTCAAGTTCAATGATTGCACCTCGACATTGACACTGAAAGCCTAGTGTGGCAATGAACGTCCTTACTGGAATACTGCCCAGTCAGTTGACCAACAACTTTATATTAGTACCGTATTCCAACATTTTTACTGTATTCATTGGTTGAGGATAAGGACTAGTGGAGGGTTAGTGAATGTGGTATTGAATCTGCGGATTCCATAAGCCACTGGCTAACCGCTACAACTCATAAATACATGAAATGTTATTTTTTTAAGGTGAATAAGTAAAAATAAAATAATTATAAATTTATATTGTAATTATGTTTAGATACCCCATGAGTCTGAAAATGAAATATATTTATAAGTAGATTTTATTGATATTTTAACTTAATGCGAGAGGATAAAAAATATTTTTTGCCTTTTCATTTTGTGCATAAATGAACACTTTTTTTCGCTGTGCCCACACTGGAGCAAGCAACTTACAGTTGACTATGGGAGAAACATGGATTTGCTTTATTCAATCACGGCGGTTGGTAGAGTAAATTTTTAATTTCGAATTTCAGATAAATTCCCAACTTCTAAATGTCAGATTTCGCTGACTTTTGGACAAAACCAACCCTAGGTTATTTTAATGGTATTTTTTTGCGAAATATAAAAAAATTACGATGGTTAGAGCGATTTTTTAATTTTAATGTCAACTTAATTTCTCCTATATATAACTCTCCATAACTCTAGGGAATCACTTTATATCAACAGGGGGTTGACATGATTATTCCAGAAACTATATAATCATAATTAAAATAATACTTCAGTAATAGATTGTGAAATAAATACAAATATTAAAATCGAGGAAGCTAATGCTTGAAAAAGAAAATATTTTAGGGATGCTTCTGTAGTAAAAACATTTTAACGATTTGATATAGAATTATATATACCGTACTTTTTAACAATTAATAGTGTTTTTTCATTATTTAATATAGATATTATTAAGATTTGTCAATATATTTATCTAAATCCTTGTATAATAAGCGACAGATTAATTCATTTATAGTTTATTACTTTCTTTGTATTTTTTTTCTTTTATTTTTATGTATAGTAGATTCGAGCTGTTATTCCTTTGTATATACATTCTTTCATTAGTTTAATTTTAATTGTATTTAATTTTATTATATTATTAGACATTATTATTTTCATAATTGTTCAGTTTAACAGATAATTAATTATTTAGTGTGTACTATTATTGTATTTTTTGTATTTAAATGTAACATATGTTTGTCCTGGTGAGTGGAAGAGAAGGCCACATATGGCCTTAACTCCACCAGGCTAAATAAATATATTCTATTCTATTCTATAAAAGAGACGAATGAAAGTAAATTGATTTCTAATCCCCAATCATGCCCCTAACTAAGAATTTGAAGATATTGTAGAAACAACCCAATAATTAGAGTTTTTAAAAAAAATAGAGTTTTAGTTGAATTTTCAGAAGTTTAATATATCTAAAAGCATATTCAAAAAAGTAAAATGTATCCATAAACCAAGTAATATCAGATAGGCTAATTAGAACCATAAACATATAAGTCGTTTATTTCATCTTCTAAGCCACTTTTTGTCTTTCTTCACAGGCGACTCTTCCTAAGACGGATCCTGGTACCAACCGCAGAGTTCACAAAATAAAATTTGTGAGAATACAAATTGCAGTGATATATGAGAGACAACAGAGCACCTGGTGAGTGATGGATCCAAACGTCTTCATTCCTTCTAAACATGTAATGTAACGCATATACAACATGCTCTTGTATTTCCAGCTTGCATATATTTCTACCACCACCGCGCCGTCTGCCTCCTATATAGTAGGTCCGGGATCCATATCCGCGGAGATTGGATTTTTAATTTTTTTTAATTATTAAACTCGGTACTATAGAAGAACCCATTAAACAGATGTCACTATAATATGACACATGAAACACCCTTACCTGACATATAAAGACAGACCGCTGAAATCACATTGCTAAATTTCTTCTCTTTGTTTTAGGTCTATGAACGTGTTCCATCCAGAATTAAAGAGTCCCTCCATTTGCCCTTCTCCCATCCTCTGGTGACTTATCTCTTGTTATACGTACAATTCTATCTGGTGTCATGCGGGATATATATTTTTTCCCCCTTTTTTTACCCATTCGCCTATTGCCTGAATATTCAACTGTCATCTTATTTCTTCATTTCTAACTTGAACTTTCTTTGATTTACATACAATCTTTCTCAGAATATTATTTTTAAATTGTTTCTCAAATGTTTGTTTTGTTTTAACACTATCTGTTCCGAGGCAAAGGTCAATATTGGGTGTATCACAGCTTTACATATTCCTGTTTGGTATCAATATTTAAGTACTAGTTTTTCCATATGATATAATTCCTATACACAGCAAATCTCGCTGCTTTATTAACATGATATATGACTTCATTATGTAACCATCCACAGCTATATTGCTACACTTGTTTAAGATAATGTAAGTGATTAGTGAAGTATAAATACTATTAAAGAACAAGTGGAGCATAGTGAATGCCCTTCTTTCATTCCCCATTCATGACACATCTCCTGTCCATCGCAGTCTACGAGGTTTTCCAAAACAAAAATGCGACCTTCGATAAAGGGACTATCCAACTTGCGACCTCCTTATTTTTAACTCTGGGGATAGAGAGAGGTTAATGCCCTTAAACTCTAAAAGCAAACAAATTAATATGATAGATCAAATCTGTCTTTTCCAAAGAAAACTGTGTTTTTATACTTGTGATACATCAATGCAGCGTACGCAATACTACTTTTATTATTATTATTATTATTATTATTATTATTATTATTATTATTATTTTCGTATTAAATACGAAATTCGTACCTGGTAAATACAAACCTACTCAACGAGAACACACCCGCAGACCTAAACCCGTTGTACAACTTATACAACATCATCAGTACCAGTTAAAATGCAAAAGATGAAACATTATTTTTGAAAGGCCTCCATAATGGAACTACTTATTGAAGTTTAATAATTTAGTTCAGGACGACTGATTTATCAGGTACCAATTTTGTATGTAATATCTTATTAGGGTTATTACATAACCTCAAGGGTGCTTTAAAATGAATTTTAATAGTGTTGATTATTTTCATGTTATTGAACTTATACATTATGTCGGTTATTTAAATTTGACTTAAGTGGTAAAAATTTCCCAAAATACGACTAAAATATTACTTTATTATGTACATAAGAACAAATATGACCAAGAATCTAAAAACATGAGAAATGTGGCTTTTTAAGACAATAAATATCACCAAATTTTCATCAGAAGACCTACATGAATGTTATTTACTTACTCAAAAACTCAAAATTAAGGCTAATATATATATATATATATATATGTATGTATGTATGTCCACCGCTGTGGTCTCGAGGTAGCGTGCTGCCTTGTCACGCAGCGGGCCCGGGTTCGATCCCCGGTCGGGGCAGTTTTTCTGGGTGAGGTTTTTATCGGGGTTTTTCCTCACCTGTAAGACAAATGTCAGGAAAACTTTAAGGCCCAAACGGTCCCCGAAATCATATGGCCATCATCCTTATCATTATCATCCTTACCATTATCATCATCATCATCATCCTTCACCGGTGTGGAAAGCAACGGGAAGCTACCACACCTACACAATTCCCTAGTAAAGCTGCAAGCATTGCAGTGAAGGACATGCCTTCGGGCAGAATTACTATGGATGGATGGATGGATATATATATATATATATATAATGTCCGCCTCTAGTTAAAAACTTATAACAAACCACAAGTCCAAATCATTGTGGTCGACATCTATATAAAAATGGATAATAAGAATCTCATTTAGTTTTTGTGGAGTACAAAGGCAGCAGAGTCATTAAAAAGGAACGTCTGTCATTCTAATGCAATGTTAAAAGTATGCTGGGAAATTATCACAAAGAATATGATGTACAAGTGCATAGCTCCATTAAGCAAATTACTTTTCACTTGTCTTCATAAATAATCCACCCACATCTAGAATTGTTTTCAACAACTGGTCCTGATTGCATAATGTCCGGACAGGTTTTGTTCCATTTTTATAGCGTTTTAGATTTTTAAATCAAAATCTTTTTTCTATTTTTTTGTCTTTTTTGTGCCGTATTACGTTACCTCTCTTTATTTTTAATAGTATTTATTTATTTTACCTGATGAAGTTAAGACCGTAAGATCTTCTCTTCCACTTTTTACTTACTTACTCACTGCCACTATCGAACCCGTAGGTTCATGGCCGCGCAGACATAAGCTCTCCATACATCTCTATCCTCAGCTAATGCTTTCCAATCATTCCCTGTATAATCTACCTTCCTCAAATCATAGTTAATGTTATTTTACCACCTCATTCTTGGTCTACCAATTGGGCGCTTTCTCTCTGGTTTTCCTACAAGAAGCTTCCATGCACGTCTTTCATTCCCAATACGTGCCACATGTCCTGCCCATCGCAGTCTACGGGACTTAGCTGTTCTTATTATATCTGGCTTCCTATAACGACCATGTAGTTCATTGTTATGTAGTCTTCTCCATTCACTTGTCCATCTCTCTTTGGTCCAAAAACTTTCCTAAGTACTTTATTTTCAAATACTCGTAATCTCCTTTCCTCCCTTAAAGTAAGAATCCATGTTTCGCATCCATATAATATAACTGGTAGAATAATTGTTTTTATATTTTCAGTTTAACGTTTTTTTAAAGGAATTGGGACATAAAAATTCTCTGCAATGCATAATAGCATGCATTTCCAGAATTGAGCCTGTTTAATTTCTTTGTGCATCTCATTCCTATTTGTCATTATTGTTCCTAGGTATTTGAATTCAGCCACTTCCTCAAAATTTCCCTCATTTGTCATTAGCTGCCCATTCCCACTATATAATGCATTTCTATGTGTGACCATATATTTAGTTTTATTGATATAAAAAACTAAATATGTGCACTTTACGAGGGTTAAATTATACATATAATAACAATTATGATATATCTACATGTTGATTAATGATACATATAGATATAGGCTACACAATATAAAGTTGACAAGGTAAAGAAAGAAAAATAGTAATAATAATTCATCCTTCCATAGTAATTCTGCCCGAGGGCAGGTCCTTCACTGCATTCATTTTCATGCCATGCTTTGTAGCTTTATTAGGGAATTGTAGGTGTGGTAGCTTCCCGTTGCTTTCCACACCGGTGAAGGATGATAATGACAAGGATGATGATGGTGGCCATATAATTTCGGGGACCTTTGAGCCTTAAAGTTTTCCTGGTATTTGTCTTACAGGTGAGGAAAAACCCCCGATAAAAACCTCACACAGAAAAACTGTCCCGACCGGGGATCGAACCTGGGCCCGCTTGCGTGACAAGGCAGCACGCTACCACGAGACCACAGCGGTGGACAATAATAATAATAATAATAATAATAATAATAATAATAATAATAATCTATTATTAGATTAAGGACAAAGTATGGTACTATCCAAACGCGAAGCATAGATATGATGGAGGGCACTCACAATTAAATTATAGTAATTTCAAACAACGCAATTAGACCTGCCTCATGGGCTAGTGGTCATCGTACCTGAGTACTGTTCATGAGGTCCCGGGTTCGATTCCCGGTCAAAGCATAGGAATTTTTCCTTAAAGGGAATTATTCCTGTGGTTGCCCATGGTCTGGAATTTAGGTTAAGAACTCTCCTGGCGCTTCATTATCATTTATAACCCATCATACCATCGGGGTAACATACCATCAGCCTCCCAGGTGCCCCAACCTAAGAAATTGATTATAATTCCGCCAATGCCAGGGGAGAAAGCCAGAAATGTCATAAAAGACAACCTGGTGATATTAGGGGAAAAAAAACAACGCAATTATAATTTTATCATCATTATCAATACTTGCCCCATAATTGTTTCTATTTATAATTTAACGGATGCCATTAGATGTAAAATGCAGATATGCATCAAATTCGCAATGGGTTATAGAAACGAGATGCAGTATATAATTTGCTATTCAATTTTATAATAGAGCATGAAATCAAATCTTTGAAGGATAAAGAAGGCGTATAACTCAATGGTATTACTCATCTGTTTGTATATATTGATGATATATTACTAGGCGATAGTGGGGAAATACTAAAAAACCAGCACACATATTATTTAAATAACTATAAGAATCTGGGGCAGGAAATAAAATCAATAAAATTAAATACATGGTTACACTTATATTACATTATTAAATGAGAATGCACGCTTAAAAGAATGCAAGATTCAAATATCTAGTAATCACAAACAGGAATGAGATGCACAAAGAAATTAAACATAGGCTCAATTCTGGAAATTCATGCTATTATGCATCACAGGAACTCTTGTCCCAACTTCTCTAAAAAACCATGAAACTGAAAATATTTTTTTATTTTATACAACTTTCCTCATTAGAGGATTGTCTCAAGGACAAGGTGATACAGATAATTAATTTTTGAAATTGATTAAATACATTTTGTAAATACATTTAAAATTTTTCAAATTGTAATTGAAGTATACATACTATAAAGTAGAAATTTTGTAAAGATGGTTTCTTAAAATTGAAATTGATCCTCTAATGGCAGCGATGGCAATTTTAGAAAGATACACCCTGTCCAAATCTAAGGAATTTCAAAATTTAGCTAAGAATCCTGGTATAGTATCTCTTGCCCCGATCATCAATCCTGTGACAGTTACACTATATAATTGGTATATATCTTTGTAATAGTCAACTGTTGGCTCATATATGGCTTCTTTTCACAGTCAACTTCCTCAAACTGTTATTATAAATGACAAATGAGGTAAAATTTGAGGAGAGTGGTTGATTCAAATACCTAGGAACAATAATCACAAATAGGAATGAGATGCACAAAAAATTAAGCATAGGCTCAATTCTGGAAATGCGTGATATTATACATTAGAGACTCTTAACGTCCCAACTACTTTCAAAAAATGTTAAACTGAAAATACATAAAACTATTATCCTACCAGTTATATTATATGGATGCGAAACATGGACTCTTACTTTAAGGGAGGAAAGGCGATTACGAGTATTTGAGAATAAAGTTCTTAGGAATTTTTTGGGCCAAAGATACATGGACAGAGAGGTGAATGGTGAAGACTACATAACTGTGAACTACATTAAGCCAGACATAATAAGAACAGTTAAGTCTCGTAGACTGCGATGGGCACGACATGTGGCGCGTATGGGGAATGAAAGACGTGCATGGAAGCTTCTTGTAGGAAAACCACAGGGAAAACGCCCAGTTGGTAGACCAAGAATGAGGTGGGAGAATAACATCAACTTTGATTTGGGCGAAGTAGATTATACAGGGAATGATTGGAAAGCACAGCTAAGGATAGGGATGTATGAAGAGTTTATGTCCGCGCGGCCATGAACCTATGGGTTCGATAGTGCCAGTGAGTGAGTAAGTTATACCAGTTATGTGGATTCGAAACATTAACTCTTACTTTTTTTAAGGAAGGAGAAAATATTTCAAATATTTGAGAAAAAAGTCCTTAGGAACATTTTTGGGACAGGCGAATGGACAATGAGCTACATAATCTTTATGAGAAACCTGATGGAATAAAAAAGTTTCGTAGATACGATGGGCACGAATGGGGAATTAAACAGGGACATGGAAACGTAGGAAAACCAGATAGAAAGAGCCCAGTAGGTGCAGGGGATGATTGGAATATATTGCTCAGGACAGAGGTGTGTGGAGAGCTTATGTCCGCGCGCCAATAACAAGTTCGATAGTACCAGTAAATTAATTATGTTCTGACCAAAAAGCCATATGGAATACAAACATTCCTCGGGTCACCAATCACATTCTACAAAATTAATTCGTCCGTTTTTATGTTTGTTTTAATCACGATAAGTAGTCATTTGTGCCCTCTCCGTGGTATCTTTACCTTGTCGTGTGGAGTAGCTTGCGTGCCTAAATGATTCCGAGAGCAATGCCGGTATGGTTACCCATGTCGGACTGGTCGAAGGTGATAAGCCGGACGAAAAGAGTACCTTAGTCGAAAGAGTGACGATCTTTCACCGTAAAAATACAACCGTCAAGAAACGCGGACAATGGTTCCACTCGAGTAAAATTTCTATCTACCTATCTATCTACGAGTTTTTACAGCTGCTGCCGTCTTCCCGTGCCAAATCCCCAAAGCCTAGGATCTTGGGCAAAACATTTTCCGGAGATAAAGTAGTCCGCCATTCGGTTCTCTGGGCGGGGACTACTTCAGGGAATTCATGCCAGAGGCTCAAACACAGGGACATGTTCCTAGGAACATGGAATGTTTTTAAATGTTCGTGGATGGAAGCATCTTGTAGGAAAACTAGAGGGAAAACGCCCAGTTGGTAGACCAAAAATAAAGTGGGAGAAAAACATTAACTATGATTTGAGGGAAGTAGATTATACAAGGAATGATTGGAAAATATTAGCTCAGGATAAGGATGTGTGGAGAGCTTATGTCAGCGCGGCCATGAACCTACGGGTTCGATAGTGCCAGTGAGTTAGTTGTTAGTTAGTCATTTGTGCTGCAATCTCCTGGAAATTAATTTAATTGTGGATAACAAAATCTCGAAGATAAGGAACTGCGGAAGGCTACCAGTTTTATTGTACACAAGAGTAAGATTTTTTTAAAAGTAAGAACCCCGAGGAAAATCCTACCTTAAGTACGAATTAATATGTCAGTTAAGTCTGTGAGAAATGAGATGCAGAAAAAGAATAAGAGTTTACGAGCGAATTAAGCCAGCTTATCTAGTGAGAAATTCCTGTGTATTTAACAAATGTGTTCAATAGGAGTTGTAAAGCTGGATTTTCAAGTTATATTAAACATAATCTCTCGGTTGCCTTTCAACACTTTTTTCCTGTAATATGTGTAAAATATTCCACAGTTATCGTAAATATGCTCAGTTTAACAACATTCGCATTTACATATTATCGCTTCATCTCTAAACATACGTAAATAATGTACAAAATAAGGAAGCAGTTTACCTACATATACAATCAATGTAAGCTATATTATACCAACATTTTAATAGTGTACTGCTATTCAAGTGAACTACATTGTGTCCCTAAAGTTCAGTAACTCACTGGCACTATCCAAACAATGGCCACGCGGACATAAGCTCTACATACATCCCTTTCCTGACTTATATTGAGGGCGGCTTAAGTTGAAAATACACTAACATCTGCTTGTTTAACAATACCGGTATGCTAGGTTTTAACATTTTCGCTTCACTGACTACTAGGGCATTCGATAAGTAATAGCAACACTGCTATCCATCCATAGTAATTCTACCCGAGGGCAGGTCTTTCACAGCAATCATAGCAATTTCATGCTATGCTTTGTAGCTTTACTACTATCTATGTCAACGAGTTGTTAGAAGAGACATCATTTTACTACCCCCACTACTGTAGGGGTGCATACAATAACTAGAATGTGGCTGTTATCAGTTATAAACCAGAATATAAAATATTATAATTTATCCTTTTTTTTCAGAGGATTTTTGTAAAAATTATGATATATGGTTTTTAATTCCTGACTTATTTTGTTATACTTTCTGTAACTAATATAATACAAAACACACAGTTTTTAGTATGATAATTTGCGGGGTGGCAGACCGGCAAAGGGCCATCTATTGTTAATAGCGTAGTTCAGTACTGACATTGGGTATTGACAGCACAAAAAACAGTAGACTGTTCTTAGTTCTAGCTGTGTGGTGGATTTTAGAATTATCTCGAAAATTCAGTTAATACATAATTTATTTAATATAATTAAATGTTTAGTTAGCGTTTAATAGATTGTTTTTATACATTTTTTTTAAATATTTAGATATTTTTTTAGTTATATATATATATATATATATATATATATAAATTTTTATTTCAGTATACACTTGAACATAATTTAGACACAGTAGAAGCTGGGATTTAAATATGAATACAAAGGAGATGTTAAGTAGAAACAAGAAAAAATGTATATATAGGTATAAGTTTAAAAATTACTATTATATATTATATTACTTACTTACTTACTCACTGGCAATATCGAACCCGTAGGTTCATGGCCGCGCGAACATAAGCTCTCCATACATCCCTATCCTGAGCTAATGCTTTCCAATCATTCCCTGTAATCTACTTGCCTCAAATCATAGTTAATGTAATTCTCCCATCTCATTCTTGGTCTACCAACTGGGCGTTTTCCCTCTGGCTTCCCTACAAGAAGCTTCCATGCAAGTCTTTCATTCCCCATACGTGCAACATGTCCTGCCCATCGCAGTCTACGAGACTTAACTGTTCTTATTATATCTGGCTTCCTATAAAGACCATGCAGTTCGTTGTTATGTAGTCTTCTCCATTCACCTGTCTGTTCATCTCTCTTTGGTCCAAAAATGTTCCTAAATACTTGTAATCTCCTTTCCTCCCTTAAAGTAAGAGTCCATGTTTCGCACCCATATAGTATAACTGGTCGAATAATAGTTTTATATATTTTCAGTTTAACGTTTTTTGAAAGGAGTTGGGACATCAAGAGTCTCTGCAATGCATAATAGCACGCATTCCAGAATTGAGCTATGTTTAATTTCTTTGTGCATCTCATTCCTATTTGTAATTATTGTTCCTAGGTATTTGAATTACTATTATAAATTTTCGAATTGTTCAGTATATAATCCAAAATAATTTTATTTTCATAACATAATTTAGAAGACTGATGTATTTGTAACAGAGAGTTGTACCTGCTAGTGGAGTGAATGAAGGGAGGATCTCTATCAACTGGTTTGAAATTGAGAATAGGGAATTATAGGTGTGATAGCTTCCCGTTGCTTTCCACACCGGTGAAGGATGATGATGATAATGATAAGGATGATGATGGCCGGATGATTTTCGGGGACCGTTGGGCCCTAAGCTTCCTGACATTTGTCTTACAGGTGAGGAAAAGCCCCGAAAAAAACCTCATCCAGGAAGCTTGTCCCGACCGGGGATCGAACCCGGGCCCGCTGCGTGACAAGGCAGCACGCTACCTCGAGACTACAGCGGTGGACAACACTGCTATAACATCATAAATTATTTAGGTTATTTTTTACATTACGAACTTCCCTTGTCAAGTCGATATACGTGCCAAATTCTTCGAATACAGTGCACTCTATCTGCAGCACAATTTCTCTCTTCTGATCTATCCAGAGTATTCTGGATATCAACTCTTGATTGAAATCGAATGTCTCGTAGGGGTTCATTACGTTAGACTGTTAGAGTACTTCCCAATTGCGCCATCTAAACAAATTCTACTAACATCTTTTTAGGGCGGTATTACTTACTAAATGTAGAAACAGTGAATGTATTCACAAAATACTGCTATTTCAAGACTTTCAATATTACAGATTTATACAACAAAGACTGTTCAACAACATACTACAAGACTACAATGGTCACCACTAGAATCGCTGATTTGCAACAGTGGTGCCATTACTTATCGAATGCACTAGTATTTTCTGCAAAATGTTAGTTAAAATTTTGCTAGATATAGCGGGTGCCACAAACTTAACAAATTCAGATGGCAATGGCACATTGCTTGGTATTTGAGGTGATCTGATGTGGATTTTTCGTAAGTATTGCCACGAGTGATTTCCAATTTATTTAGAGGATTGGAAATCAAGAGTGGCATTTGTTACGACTATTTAACGAATAAAATTAAGCTGTTTACTCACAAATCATTATTTAAATATAGTTATTTTAAAATGTTTATATATGCAATGTAAATGGCGTTGTTTGAAAACAAATGAGAAATCTTTGTTCATCAACTGCAACTTGATCATATTATTTATTGCCAAATAGGATCTCAATATGTAAGAATGCACCCAGTGGAGAAAAACATAAAACACATCAAACTGTATATTATAACCAACATTACAGGTTATTAATTTTTTAGGAAACTACTAAATAAAATCATTACTTAAACACACAATTATTGAACACACAATTATCAAATGTGTAGTTCTAAGGAATCTGTTCATGATTTGCTATATCAACGTATTGTTGGAGAGTCAGTTACTGCAAAATAATGCTCTGGCCTGTTCAGAATATTAAAAAGGGGGAGCTTGCTTATTTCGGTAAACAGAAG
>JASPKZ010000691.1:0-93096 GCA_030220185.1 Diploptera punctata | reverse complement strand
GAAGAAATTTTCTCGTGGTATTTCGGCCAGTATGGGACCGGTGCCCACCCAGCATCGTGAGGCAATTGGGTAGCTACAATAAGTAGCGGCTCCAGGTTGAGGAACCAGCTATAACGGCTGGGGGACTCGACATGCTAACCACATGTCACCCCTACACTGGCTGTTGATCATCTACCTCTGTGATTGACACATGTGGATGTGAAGGGTCAGCAGCCGGCTGGTAAAAGGGCAACCGCTGAAAAGTGGAAAGACCCTCAATCGGAACATTGCAGAAGATTTGTAACAAATTTATGCAAAGTGATGAGGTATCAATAGAATTCGAACAGGAACGAGAAACTTTGCCTTGTAAAACCTGATACTCTCATCTGGACATGATGATAGAGATAATGGTTTCTGAAATATATCCAGGTGAGAGGATAATATTTTATGAAGTGAGGTATAAGGTTTCCTATTCATAATTGCATTCAATTGCAAAAGATATTTAACTTTCTTGGCATGATAATGATGAAAAAATCAATTAAAAATGGTTGGTGTTAGGAGATGACAGTTCAAGAGTTCAAAAGGTTCATGTGGCACAAATCCTTCAACCTTAATTTTAGTTTAATTACATGGTGTTTTGCCATTTCTCAATTCAGAAGCTGTTTAATTAACTTCATAAATTTGAGTACATAAATTTAATTCTAAACTCTATACTCAAATAAAAATTTTAATTGATTATGTTTGTCAGATATACTAGCCATTAAACCACACAAACAGAAAATATGCACCGGTGTATAAAATTGTTCTTTTATTATTATTATCATTATTATTATTATTATTGTTGTTAGTAGTAGTAGTAATATCTTCTTTTTCTTCTTCCTTCCAAGTATTAGGCCAAGGCCTGTTACGATCCTATAGAAAATTTTCCCTCCAGGGTTTCATAGGACGGCCCAGTGATCTTCGTCCTCTTGGTATATAATTATAAACAGCTTTGGGGATCCGATTTGAACTCATTCTTTTTAGATGGTGTTTCCAATTTAGTTGGTACTGTTCAATATATTCCAAAATTGGTGTAGTCTTCAATTCTTTTAAGATATCGGTGTTCCTTTTCCGATCCCATCTGGTGTAACCCGCTGTTCTGCACATGATTCTCATTTCACACCCCTGAGGGTTTGTAGTAAAATTATCATTATTATTATTATTATTATTATTATTATTATTATTATTATTGTTATTTTATTTGGGATTGTTTTTGTTATTTACACAGGTATCCTCAACCAAAATATACAATTTTTTTCTTCCACACTTCGCGGTTTTGCGTTCTGCTTCTGTCATATTTCTCTTCTTCATGTTGTCTTGAATTCCTTTTATCCACATTGTCTTTGGTCTACCACGTTTCCCTTTTCCAGAAGGTATCCATTTCAATACTTCTTTGTTTGTTTCTGTGTCCCTTCTTCTCATTATATGTCCATACCATCTTTAGTTGGATTTCTTCAATCTTTTGTACAATATCCTCTTACATTACTTTTAAGCGGTAAAGCTTAATATTTTGATGTTATATTTAGTTTAACATATTCCAGTCTTGGACAAATTTATTTTTTGAAAAGAAAAATTAATATTTGAACCAGGAATTGAGTCACAGAGCTCTAACTCTGTACATCGGTGTGCAATCCACATATAAATAATGTAAAATTATCATAAGTAATGCCACGAGTGATTTCCAAATTATCAATAAATTCACGACTCACAAAGTGAGGAGTGAATTTATCTAGAGAATTTGGAAATCAAGAGTGACATTTGTTAGGACTATTAAACGAATAAAATTAAGCTGTTTACTCACAAATCATTATTTAACTATAGTTATTTTAAAATATTTATATATTTAATGTAAACGGCGATGTTTGAAAACAAATGAGAAATGATTGGTACACTTAACCTGCTTCTTTTGTTTATCACTGCAACTAGATCATACTATTTATTGCCAAAGGAACGCAATATTGTAAGAATGCTCTCTAGTGAAGAAAAAATTAAATACATCAAACTGTATATTAATTCATTTCTGATGTCGTATGATGTAAATATGACAATTATATTTTTCTGGATTATTACCTGGGAAAAAATACATTAAAGAAAGTGCAAACAGTGGTTTCTTTTTTTTGGTGGTATAATCAATTGCTACAAATGTTTTTATATTAACTCCTGCAAGCACTATGTGTTGACATCCATGCACTATATATATACAATCTGGTAGCCGTATTTATTACAGAGAGTCAGTCACTGAAAAATAATGGTGTCAGACCTGTTCAGAATATAAAAAGTAGGATAGGTAGGGAGTCTTCTTAATGTGGTAAATTTAATATTGATAAATATTTGGTGAAACACGACTGTGATTGATTGTAAAACAGAAATCATTGAAACGTGATTGGTCATTGGCTCCCATTTGGGGCATGAGTTAAATAGTTATTAAAAATACTTTGAATAGAAGTTGTCTGATGTCAGATGTAGGGTCGAATGTTTGAACGCATTAGACAGTAAAAGGCGTTCTCTGCTGAGAAAGTTTTATCCAAATACATTTTGCTTACTCAGAAATCTATTCATGCAATAACAATTGTAAGCTACCTGACGAGGTACCTTAAGATCATAGCTCAAGATAGAAATTATCGTGAAAATCCCGAAGGGAACCGATGGTAACCGATGTAGTTTGAAACCTTTGCAGCTTTATCCAAGATGTCGGACCTTGAAGACTTCGATCATGTTTTCGGTATAACGCGGAGAAGAGGAATTTGATAGCGTCTACCCAAGAATTCAAACTGGAAGCACAGGCGAATCAGCGTAATATTGCGCCATGCAGAGGTCATTGTATTACGGTCTTATTTGCGGGACGCCCGCATCCATGCCTTCCTCTATAGCAGACGAACCTCACGGCAGTGGGTTTTATCCGCTGGGCATTCTGGGTATTGTGTTGCCAATATTATGAAAACATCGACTTTCATGCATGACCGGTAAGTCGGCCATTAATTCGATCTCAGCAATTGCTCACGGTGAGTCAGCTCACCAGTGATTGGAAGTAATTTGAGTAGAGACTAATGTATTTGCATGCGACCCGTAGAGAATTGTATAAGTGGAAAGATATGTTAGCAGTTGTGCTGTATTTGGAATGCTGTAATGGGCTGCACTCCGATGTACAGAATCAGAGGTCCATGGTTCGATTCCCAGTTCAAATGTTAATTTTTCTTTTAAAATATAAATATTAATGAATACTTAAAAAAGCCAACAGAACTTAATTAATAAATGATTATTATTAAATCTAGTTTAAAATGTGTTCACACCTAAAGAATTCATGCATTTTGTAACAAATTTTTAATATATGGAGATACCTATAATCAGTTGTATATATTTTGTATTACTTTTGAGAATATCAGACACAAATGTACTAGTACATACCAATTTAACTCCACTGAATGCCCATCTATGTCATCATCAGATTGAATGTTTAAAAATATTTCTTCAGCTATCTGTCCGGCCTCTATGTAACCTTTCTTGGTTAAGCCTAAATATATCTGAAACATCCATGTTTATCAATTAAATACTAGTTTTTACTATTTTAGAATACATGCTATGTAAATTTATAATAATTTTCTTAACTTATTTAAAAGTTTAGCTCTACTTATGTGTCAATCCTTCCAGTTTAATATTAGGATGTGTCTGGAATATTTAGAGAATGAAGTGCTAGGAACATTTTTGGACCAAAGAGAGATGAAGTGATAGGCAAATAGAGCAAACTACATAACAGTGAGGTACATGATCTTTATGGAAAACCAGATGTAATAAAAAATAGTTAAGTCTCATAGACTGCAATTGGCAGGACATGTGGCATGGATGGAAAATGAAAGAAAGACAGGGAAACTTGTAAATAAATCAGAAGTAAAGAGCCCAGGACACGTGGCATGGATGGAGAATGAAAGAAGGACAGGGAAACTTGTAAATAAATCAAAAGTAAAGAGCTCAGTAGATAAGTCAAGAATAAGATGGGAGAATCATATTAACCACAATTTGAAAGAGGTGAATTTTACAGGGAATGCTCAGGATAGGGATGTATAGAGAGCTTATGCCCACATAGCCATGAATCTTCATGTTCAATAGTGTCAGTAGCATAAAAGCAGCTTGTCTAGAAATATATATTTGTTTATCGCAATTCTTTTTCATGAGTCAAATTATACCTTGTACCATTACTTTTTTAAAATTCTGAGTTTTGAATTAATCAAATAATTGGATTTTCTTGGTGATAAAATTGTATTATACATGGTCAATAAAACCCAAACCACCAAAATTAAAATTTAAAAGAGTCAACTAGTTTCAGTAGCGATGCTATCATTTTCAAGACTGCTTAATTGAATAAGTCAATAAGCAGTCTTGAAAATGATAGCATCACTATTGAAACTAGTTGACTCTTTTAAATTTAAATCTGGCGGTTTGGGTTTTTATTGACTATGTATAATACTGAGTTTTGAAAATTGAGAAAAAATCAATATGGTAATGTTTTTTTTTATGAGAGAGGGAAGATAATTTAAAGCTGAAATGAATGAGCTAATGTGGATTGTTATATTTTAATACATTCATTACCTTTTCAAGAAGATGTGGTACAACTAGACTTAGAAAAAACACAGGGAGAATTACAATGGTAAGTCTCCAGTTAGCTGTGAAAGCCACAATAAAACCTGCTACACATGTTGCAGAATATTGCAATAACATCCCAAGCTTGTTCCCTGTACCTTGTTTATACTGGTTCACATGTCTGCAAATAGAAAACATTTTTATTTATTTTTTCTTACATAGTTTGTTAATTTTTTTAAATGTACATTATATAGAGCTTGACTAAATTGTCTTTATTTATTGTTAATTATGATTGTTTTAACTATGTACTAAGGTAATATTGTGAATTTTCTTAGGTAATAGCTATTGTCTTGTGTGTTAATTTTGGTGTCTTTTTCACCCTACAGACATTGATATAATTGATCAGAGTTCTCTATCTCTCTCTCTCTCCATCTCTCCCTGTCTCTCTCTCTCTCTTTCTCCATCTCTCTCTCTCTTCTCTCTCTCCATCTCTCTCTCTCTCTACATCTCTCAATCTCTCCTCTCTCTCTCTCTGCAATCTCTCAATCTCTCCATCTCTCTCTGTCTGTCTCTCTCTCTCTCCCTCTCTCTCCTCTCTCTCTCTCTCTCTCCTCTCTCTCCTCTCTCTCTCATCTCTCCATCTCTCTCTCTCTGTCCCTCTCTCTCATCTCCTCTCTCTCACTCTCCTCTCTCCATCTCCCCTCTCTCTCTCCCCACTCTCTCCATCTCTCTGTCTCACCTCTCTCTCCATCTCTCCTCCTCTCTCTCCCCCACTCTCCATCTCTTGCTCCCTCTCTCCCCCTTTCTCTCCCATCTCGCTCCCGCTCTCCCCACTCTCTCCTTTCTCTCTCTCTATTCTCTTCTCTTCTCCATCTCTCTCTCTTTCTCTCTATCTCTCTCTTTCTCTCTCTCTCTCTCTCTCTCTCTCTCTCCTCTCTCTCTCCTCTCTCGGATTTACAGTAAGAAGAACTATTCCAACATATCTAGGCACAAATTGTCAGTGATAGAGTTTTCCATAAAGAAAAAAGGTCCTAATTACTTCATTTTGTGACAACACATATTAAACATTGAGTTTAGGGTTCTCCCAAAATGTTTAATTAAACTGTGGTAAGTTTTCTGAGCCACAGATATGGACACTGTGGTGATTTACCTTGCCTGACACATGGAAAGTTGACTCATAAAGGAAAAATGTCTTGGAGAGAAAATTGGGATTAGCACCTATAGCACTTGTGCAGGCTTGTCATTTGGCTGCAAATGTGCACTGCAATTTGTATGCATACAATTGTAGTCAGCGATGGACAATTTGGTGAAGTATTGCTGTTGGTATTTGTAACTTACATGATACTTGTCTGTGTGATGTATGGGAATTTCTTTTGAATGTTTTTACTGTCACATCTGATAATTTATGGCCACCACCATGCTTCTTTAACACACTTCCAATATCTAAAAATGTGTGAGTTGGTGCATCTCAGTTAAAAACTTGGCTAAATCTTATTTGCACACTAATAATGGATTTTAATTCAGCATACCATAGCAAATATTGTGCTCATTCCTATGGGGATCCCATGACTGACTGACGTGGAACTTAATGACCCAACCCCTGTCCCATCTCGTGTTGGTAATTGAAAACATTATATAACTTAACCCATTCACTTCAGGTTTAAATGCTCGATGCATTTTTCCAGAAACCGGATTTAAGTTACCGTAAATTATATTGTCTATTTTCAGACATTCAAAACAAACAAAATATAACGGTACTTGAGATTACAATAAGGTGAAGGCCAAAACAAATCCCTGTACTATTCATAAATGTTAACGGAAGATTATCCTGCCAAGATATGTACAAAATAATGCAAAATATATATCAGCAGAGTTAAGTGACTGTACTTCGTCTTCTGAGTTGGAGGCCATTTAACTGATGGTTAGTCTACCTCATCTTTTGAGGCGAATGGGTTAATGAGATTGCATTCCAGTGGTACCTTCTGTTTCATTGTATCTTGAACCATGAATGTTTACAAGAAATTTAAATTAGGTCCATTTAAGTAAACACCATGTGTATCATTAAATATAATTAAAATAACTCACATTATAAAAAAGTTAATTCTTATTTATAGATGCTTTAACATCTATGATTACATTTTATTTATTTATTTATTTTTCTTCAAATATAATTTATCCTTCAGTGAGAAGTGTTAAATTAATAATAAAAACATCAATAGAAGCCCTACTGACTTTATAAAGTAGTATTTAAATTCCTATAAATGTCTTCTTAATTGAGAAGCTGCCATTTGCAAAGATAGAAACAAAGGTTTCGAAGCATTTGGCACGAGGGAATTACAACGTATATAAGAGAAAAATTTGCATCTAGATCGCAACTTGCCTTGGTAGCTCAGTTGGTAGAGCATTGGCCTGGAAAGCCAAAGGTCCCGGGTTCGAATCTCGGTCTGGGCGGAAATTTTTCTCTTTAATATAATTTATCCTTCAGTGAGAAGTGTTAAATTAATAATAAAAAAATCTATGATTAACTTCACACTTAGGATTATTAGATATATCCATGTAAGCTATTTTTCCTATTTTGTCATATTTTTTCTAAAGATGTTTACTGATTTAATTTTAATGTAACTATGAAATTATAATTATTGTGATAAAATGAAATATCAACTCACTTTTGACAAGTGAGAAACATCATGTATACTGATT
Source organism: Diploptera punctata (assembly GCA_030220185.1). Taxonomy (NCBI): domain Eukaryota; kingdom Metazoa; phylum Arthropoda; class Insecta; order Blattodea; family Blaberidae; genus Diploptera; species Diploptera punctata. Next base: position 85,803 of record JASPKZ010000691.1, on the reverse strand, counting down.
TAATTTTGATGCTATTAAGAAGGAAAATGTTAACCATTGCATGTCGTAACCTATCTTGAAATTTCTCCCAGAGAAACGTTGTAATATACCAAGGTCATGTTCAAGAAATCATCTGCTGTTTTTAACTGCAAGACACTAAAATCCAGCACCAAAGCTCTCATTTAAACTACAGCAAAGTACAGTATTACAACTCCTGAATTGGTGAAATGAATAACCCTGACAACCTGCCTGCATGCCGATCCCACCACACTCCAACCCTGGCAAACTGCCTGCACACTGTGTCCTTCTTGCTCTTCCAGCTCTACAGCCCTTTATGATCCCTGCTGTTGTTAGGACACTCCCCTATGCATCCCTGTCCAATGCCCTCCTTCTCCATCCCCGAGCCCCAAGCTTTCAGAGGTCCTCCTCTATTCCATCCATCAAATCATTGTCCTTTTTCCTCGCCAAAGGTCATTTTACAGAAAAGCAGCCGGCTAATGTTCCAAACAGTTTCTCAACAATAACATTTTTTTACAAGAATGTGGTTGTCAGCCCCGTGTCTCAACCCCCAACCTGGAGGACCAGGTGATTTACGCCACGTCTTGCCATACTAAATTCCACTTTACTATGCAGGGAACCCATCTGCTTCCCACAGTGGGTTGCCATTACTGAATTTTGGTTTCAATTTCTGTGCCTTGTAGTTAAAAATGGCAGATATTTTTTTGGATATGACCTTGGTACATCACAACATTTCTCTGGGAGGAATTTCAAGGTATGTTTCTGCATGATATGGTTGACAGTTTCCTTGTAAGAAATTATCATCATTTATTGAATGCAGGGTATTTGAAATACAGTTCATTCACACAAATGACAGACCTTACCATGAAAATTATAATTATCATCATCAGCATCAAGGATTAGACCTTAAGGTCTGTTCCGATCTCATGCTAGAATTGGTCTGTCCATCCTCTACCGGGTCATCCAACATTTTTTTCATCCTAGTGGTTTGTAATGAAGAATCTGTTTCAGAATTCTATTGTTATCCATTCTATTGATGTTATCATTATCATCATCATCATCCTTCACCGGTATGGAAAGCAATGGGAAGCTATCATCCCTACAATTCCCTAGTAAAGCTGCAAAGCATAGCATGAAAATGCTATGATTGCAGTGAAAGACCTGCCCTTGGGCAGAATTACTATGGATGGAGGACTATTAATGTAGTCCATCCATTCATCTCTGTATTCTATCTAATAGTTTGAATATATTTAGTTCACTTCGTATATTTTCATTTTGTTTTCGATCTGTTATTGTATAGCCAGCCACACTCCTCAGAAACCTCATTTCTGACGTTTCTATTTTTCATTCCTGGTTTTTGGTTAAGACCCAGTGTTCCGATCCATATAGTAGTGTTGGAACTGCCATTATTTTTATAAAATTTAAAAGTGTCACCTTTCTAGTTCTTTTGAGATTTCATTTTATGGTGCCATACATATAATTAAATATATTTATTATAATTATGATAAAATGAAATTCCAACTCAATCTTGACAAGCGAGAAAAATCAGAAAAAATTCCATTCTGATTGGCTGGCCATGGAGTTTGAATCTGGGATTTCCTGATTACGAGTCTAAAAGTTACTGCTTGAATCAACTTACTTTATAATATTGGGATTTTTTATAATATTTATTGTAGATTTTATTTTATAGATTTGAGTATGTAAGCTATAAATAATTCTATACCTATAAATGTGTTTAGCAATATCCTTGTCTTTATTGGTATCATACCAGATCATCTCTTGATGAAGCAATTTATGGAATAGATCTAGTTGTAGACGATGAACTCTTCTACTGCTACATAAATCCCAACAGAATGGCTAACAACACAAAGAACATATTTCAGTTATTTATTGCCTTAAGTAGAACAAGTAAACATATGAGGATGAATCAAATATAAATCGGAATTATTGTTTACAATTTTATTGAATTAACAAAAAAATACAAAACCACCATCTCATTTTTCTACATAGTCTCCTGCATTTCCAACACACTTTTGCCATTGAGTTGGCAACTTTTTGATGCCGTCCTTGAAGAATGAGGGATGACGTGTAGTCAGCCAGTTGTGCACGAACTCCTCTACTGCTGCATTGTCACCAAACCGCCTTCCTCCTAGGTCTTCTTTCAGTGGCCCAAACAAATGGTAGTCGCAGGATGACAAATCTGGACTGTAAGGAGGATGTTCCAGAGGTGTCCAATGCATTTTCGTCAATTAACCACAAATATGTGTACTTTTAAAAAAAGAGTTAATTATATCTCTTCATCACCCCAACAAAATAATTTTAAAAATTAAGATAATAATCCAACCAATTTAATTTATAAAATTATAAAACTCTAGTTTTTCTTGTGTCAACCGAGCAGTGTGTGGTCTTGCATTGTCATGCAGCACAATCACATTTCGGATCGGTTTCCGGCGGATTTTCGGAATTTGAGTTCATCACTGATGATGGCTTGAACACTTCCGAAGCTTATTCCAACGTGTGAAGCAATTTCAGAAATTGTTACGCGCCGATCCTCCTCAATAAGGTCCCGTACAGCATGAATGTTGTCTGCAGTGATGCTTGTTCGTTGCCGTCTTTGGTGGGGCTCATTTTCCACTGAATCCCGGCCCGCTAACATTTTTTTGCGCCAATCATACACCTGCGTCTTCGAAAGGGTTGCTTCCCTGAACTGTGCATGGAGCCTTCTCAAAATTTCAGAAGGTTTAGTGCCTTCTTTCGCCAAAAACTTAATAACAATGCGTTGCACAACAGACGTGTGTACCTCTTGCTCGCTCATGGCATACTGAAGCAAGCGGCCACTCTTCGGAGTACGACACATCAAGATCCCTACTCCAGACACCCCTACCAACTTCCCCTCCAAACCGCAATCTTTGCAGTTTGCTACCAGAGCCTCCAGATACAAATTCCGGTTTATATTTGATCCACCCTCGTATGAAGGTATAAGGGGGAAAAAAAACTGGCAAGTAAATTTTCCAAGAAACATAGAAAATTGACTTTTTATTCTACGCTGTACCTTCTTCTTTACCTGTATGCCAAATTTTGAAGTTAAATAAACTCATGACTAAACTGTTTCTTTTACTGTTAATGATACTTCTTTCCGTGGATCTAATGACATCTCAAACTCTATTTTGACAAAAAGTGACTTACCTGGTTCTTTCCCTGTACCCTTCATATTTAAGTATCTAGGAAACAATATCTATAAAAAGATATTACCAGTAAGTTAAACAACTTTATAAAAATAACATTGAATTCAAATAAAGATTAATAATAATCAAGTCAGCAAAACAGATATACTATTAACCCAAGGTATAAAACAAGGCTGTCCACTTTCCCCTCTATTATTTAATTTATATAGGAATGAAGTCATGAAATTATGCAAAACCAATTAAAATCACACTTCATGATTGACGACCGACCTCTCAACACATTAATGTATGCAGATCAAGTAATATTAGCTACTTCTGAAGATCACATATAGGAAGCAGTACATAGATTGTCAAATGTAACCCAAGATTATAATTTACAAATTTCAGTGAATAAGACAAAAACTAAGGCATTTCAAGGGAAAATACCAATACGAATTAAAATTGTTATGAACAACAACTTTTCTTATATTGAACTTTTATAGTAAAAAAATCTCTATGAGGTTTAATTTAATCTTAACTTTTCTTATCTTGGCTGTAACTTTTCCTACGACACATGTAAAGACACAGACATAAAATCAATCAAATTCCAAAAACTTATAAGAACAATAAAAAACACTCTTCTGCAAAAAGAACATCCAGGTACAATTCTAAAATTTTATAAAACAATGGCTCTCCTAACTCTACTTTATGGCTCTGAAACCTAGACTCTTACTACAATCAAATTAAGTAGGATAGTAGCTGCAGAAATGAAGTTATTAAGACCTGTAGCGGGTTATATACTTTATGACCACATGCATAGTGAAGATATCTGCACAGCTCTCAAAACATCAGCAACCATTGAAACCATCAAAACATACCAAAATAATTGGCATGAACACGTCCTTAGAATAACAAAAGACTACCCCTGAGGCTACTCAGGTATAGACCCATTGGGCAAAGAGACCCTGGATGACCTAAGAAGTGATGAAGGGACCAATTTCTATCCTGAAGCAGAACAGGCCAATGGCTTAATCCCCAATTGTTACTGATGATGATAAAAATAACATATAATATATAGCACATTCAAGCCAAACTCAACATTAAAGTAAACCATCGCTAAATTATAAGTGTTCTAGCTCTTCTAATCTTCTTTATGGTTACAAATCTTGAAACCTTAAAGCAACAGATGGTTCAAGAATAAGGGTCGTATCTATGAACGCATTAGACCGTAAAAGTCGTTCTCAGCCTGTACTCTGCTAAGAAAGTTGCATCCAAAGACGTTTTTGCATACTCAAAAATCTGTTCATGCGATAATAATTGTCAAAATTCCTAAGCTACCTGGCGAGGTGACTTTGCAGAGAACGAATCGTGAGCAACCCGATGGGAACCGATGTACTTTGAAACCTTGCTGCTTTATCCAAGATGGACCTTGAAGACTTCGATCATGTTTCGGTATATAGCGGAGAAGAGGAATTTGATAGAGTCTACCAAAGAATTCAACTGGAAGAACAGGAGAATTGGCGTAATATCGCACGATGCAGACGTATTATTTGCAGGACGCAAGCGTAAATGCGTTCCTCTAGCAGACAAAAATAACGGAAGTGGTTTTATCGCTGATAATTCTGGGTAATTTCTTGTCAATATTACGAAAAAAACTACTTTCATGCATGACCAGTCGCCGACTCGCTAATTCGAACTTTGCAGGTTCTCACGGAAAACTCAACCACCAGAGACTAATGTATTTGCATGCGGCCATAAGAGCAGCACAAATAAGATACATGAGGGAAAGAGCTGGTTTATACATGGTAGACTACAAAACCAATCTGGAAATGCAGAAGAATGAAGTTAGAAAATAAAAATTTGCTGGAAAGCTTTTTGTTCACATAAAACTAAAATTGAACTTTTATAGGAAAAACTCACTATGAGGTTTAATTTAAGATTAAATTAAAATGCTCCATACCTCACCTCATATCCACCTTCTACGTAAACTGCAGTTTCAAAGCTGTCGACTGATGTTATGTCGATCAGAAGAACTACTTCATCTTCCCTCTGTTGGTGGACAATAAACCTCCGGATCCAGTTAGAATCCATGGGAAATGTGGTCTATATAGAAGACTGGATATGAGGTGAGGTATGAAGCATTTTAATTTAACCTAAAAATAGGATATTTATGTATGTAGCTAATGCTCAGAATTGACCATGAAACAATTTTCTCCTAATTTTCCAACATCTGAATTTATTTTAAGTTGTATTTTGACTCACCTCATATATCTTGACTCCTTCGCAGACTCGAGTTTCTTCACTGCATCTGTGACGTTCTCAATGTGACATCATGGTTACAACTGCCATCCAGCAGTTTTTCTCTTGCAGATTGTTTTCTGCGCTCTCTGATGGTTGACTGATGAATCTCCAAATCAATCCCCTTCCATTTTCACCGGATATTTCAAAATTCATAGTTTTGTTTTATTCTTGCATATGTAAATTTTCTCCCAAATAGTGGTTCCTTTGGTTTTTCCAACTGTTTAAGTAATTTTGCCTTGGTTTCAATTCTGTGTTCTTCTGACCAAATAGCTGCACATGCTTGGTCAGAAAAACACACAATTGAAATCAAGGCAAAATTACTTAAACAGTTCGAAAAACCGAAGGAAACTCACAATTTGGGAGAAAATTTACATATGCAAGAATAAAAACAAAACTCTGAATTTTGAAATACCCGATGAAAATGAGAGGGGATTGATTTAGAAATTCATCAGTCAGCCATCAGAGAGTGCAGAGAACAATCTGCAAGAGAGAAAACCTCTGGAAGGCAGTTGTAACCATGATGTCGCATTGAGAATGTCACAGATGCAGTGAAGAAATTTGAGTCTGCAAAGGAGTCAAGAAATATGAGGTGAGTCAAAATACAACTCAAAATAAATTAAAATAAACCTCATAGAGTTATTTTCTACCTACATAACTTAATCTGAATTTATGGTCATAGCTCTCTATATCCATGTTTTTTTTCTCCTGCATAGAGGACATTTTGAGTTTGCTGATAAATCAGTTCTATGCTAGTGTCTGTTCAAGCAATCATGACCAGTACTGAGATGAAAGTGGTCATAGCTGCCTTTTTGGGTAATTCTGGGATTGATTTTGAAATTCTTCTTATTTATATCCATTAGTGTTATTTTCTTATGCTAACTTACTTATGCTATCTTTTTTATGATACTTTTGTTGACTAATATGGGAATTATGTAATAATTTAGTCTAATTTGAGCTTTTTTGTCAACATATCAGTCTTTTCATTACATTCCAGTCCAAAATGGACTGTGAACAATCCATTTTAGTGTAATTTTTTTTTTAGTTTATTAATTACTGAGTCTGCTGTGCTAGCTTAGGTGGTAGCATATGCTGGCTTCCTAATTAGCAGTTCCAAATTCAATTCCAGATGGATTTGAAAGTTCTAATTGTAAATTTTCATTTTCAGAACTAGGTGGGGTGATGTTGTTTTATTTTTAATTACACGATTTGTGAATCAAATGTCTGTTTAATTTACAAATCCCTCTGAATTACATATGTTGAAAAGGCATTTATTATTATTGATACTAATTTGTTTGTCAGTTGAAAGCATTATTCCAGGTGCTTTTTGACAGGAGTAGGTTGTGTTCCTGCTTCTTTCTTCTCTTCATTATCGTCCCTCACACAAACATACTTACACTACACAAACATTTGAACATATAGTCAATCTACACACTCTATGTACACAATTCAAGTACACAAATCAGCTATGTAACATGGTCTGCCAAAGTGGTGAGTAAATTGAAAATAGATCACAGTAACACCATTAATATTTTTTATTTTATTTTGGGAAGTGATCCTATTGTTTGAATGGTACCTATTGAATTTGATAGAATTACTTTTTTTTGCATGTTTGTAGCTAAAGGAATAGCTATATATATTTGGAAGGCTAAAAAAAATAAGTTTCAACTTCAATTTTATATCAATGAACATTATTACCTGTATGAAAGCTGATATTAAGACAAAACACCCTATAATTGCTGAAAGGAGAGAAAGTAGATCTTCAAATTCTTCTTGAGACATGGACGTTGGTTCAGAACTGTAACACAGATATTATTTTTAAATTAATTTGAAATGAACCTAAAGTCACCATTTTACTAAATTAGTGTACAATCTACTATCTAATTTTGTAAATGATCTAATTAACTTTACCTTTATATTTTTTCTCTTCAAATATAATTTGTCCTTCAGTGAGAAGTATTAAATTAATAATAAAAACATCGAAAGAAGTCCTACTGACTTTATAAAGTAATGTTTAAATTTCCAATAAATAGTCTTCTTAAATCAGAAGCTGCCATTTGTGTGATTGGACAAAGGTTAGTAACATTTGACACTCAGGAATTAACATTGTATAAGAGAAAAATCGGCCGCGGTGAACTAGTGGTTATGCTCCTTGTCTCTGGTCCTGAGGGTCGCGGGTTCAAACCCAGCTGGGGTCGATGGATTTTTTAGGATGGAAAAATCCAATGAGCAAGTCCTCCGGGAGAGACTTTAAACCGTGGGTCCCAAATCTGAAGATTTTCAGGCTCGTAAAGATCCTTAAGCCTGAAGGAAAGGCCTCTAAGCAAAATTTACTGAATTTTCCCGTCCTAGTACTACCTTGGTTTCCTAGATGTCAGTATGAGGTGGAACGCTGACCACGGACCACTCAAGTGATATCTATACAAAACAAGTGTAACTAAATTAGTATGGTTCAAATTCTTCCCTGTAGGGGGAGAGCACCTACATCTCTGTTAAGGGAAACATGGGCTTACAATACAATACAATAAGAGAAAAATTTGCATTTAGATTGGATGCTTAGGTAGCTCAGTTTGTAGAACACTGACATAGAAAGCCAAAGGTCCTGGGTTCAAATTGCAGTCCGAGCATATATTTTTCTCTCAAATATAATTTGTCCTTCAGTGAGAAGTATTAAACTAATAATAAAAACATCAAACTTTACCTTAATTTGTTTCCTATTTAGAATCTGTATATTAGCTTGTTCTCTGTCACTCTCAAACCCAGAGGATCATGACTGCATGGATATAATCTCTTGTAGACAAATATTTTCCTGTATAATTCACCTTCCTCAAATAATGGTTAAGAATTTCTTCTATTCTATTATTCTCCTAGCTCATTTTTTTGTCTACTTACTGGGGGCTTAGCCTCTGGTTTTCCTACAATAAATTTCTAACCCCCTCTTTAATTATCCATTCATGCTATGTTTCTTGCCAACCACCGTCTAATAGACTTAAAACTCCATGGCGCAATAGGTCTAGCCAGCCAGCTGCTGACCTTACATCTACATGTGTTTATCACAGAGGTAGGCATTCATCCAGCCAGTGTAGGGCTGACATGTGGCCAGCATGCCGGGTACCCAGCCATTATAACTGGTTTCCTCTATCTGGAGCTGCTACTTATTGTAGCTACCAAATTCCCTAAGATACTGGGTGCGTACGGTCCCATACTGACCGAAATTCCACGAGAAAATTTCTTCCTACATGGAAACTCAAACCAGTGCAAGTCCCATAGCTCTGTGCCAAGGCATTTTGACTTGATCACTTGGCTACGGTGTGGGACTTCTAATAGTCTTAACTGTTGTTATTTACATTGAATTTCCCCTAAAGATAATGGAGCTTACTGTTATGTATTTTCTTACATTCACTTTGTGGTTAAATATTTTTTCTAAGCATTTTATTCTCAAATCCTTGTAATATTTTTTTCTTTCTTAAAGTAAGTGACAATGTTTCATGCCTGTAGAATATAAATAGAAGAATTATGTTTTTTTATATATTTTTAGTTGAGTCTGCCATGCAATAGCTCAAGCATGACTCTAGTAGTTCAGAAATTGGAAATTTTTAATGTAATTTTCTATCTCAGGGCTAGAAGCAGTGGTTGTATACAATTTTTAAATGCTAGATTATGCATCAGATGTCTGGATTAAATTCCAAACCCCTTCATAGTATTGTACCTTGTATCTTGCAAGCCCATGTTTCCCTTAACAGAGATTTAGGCACTCTCCCCCTATAGGGAAGAATATGAACCATTTAACTAATTTAGTTACACTTGTTTTCGTATAGATGTCCTTTGAATGGTCCGTGGTCAGCATTCCGCCTCATACTGACATCTAGGAAACCAAAGTAGTACTTACTTACTTACTCACTGGCACTATCGAAACCATAGGCTCATGGCCGCGCAGACAAAAGCTCTCCATTCATCCCTATCCTGAGCTAATGTTTTCCAATCATTCCCTGTATAATCTACTTCCCTCAAATCATAGTTAATGTTATTCTCCCACCTCATTCTTGGTCTACCAACTGGGCATTTTCCCTCTGGCTTTCCTACAAGAAGCTTCCATGCAAGTCTTTCATTCCCCATACGTGCAACATGTCCTGCCCATCGCAGTCTACGAGACTACTGTTCTTATTATATCTGGCTTCCTATAAAGACCATGTAGTTCATTGTTATGTAGTCTTCTCCATTCACCTGTTTGTTCATCTCTCTTTGGTCTAAAAATGTTCCTAAGTACTTTATTCTCAAATACTTTTAATCTCCTTCCTCCCTTAAAGTAAGAGTCCATGTATCGCACCCATATAATATAACTGGTAGAATAATAGTTTTATATATTTTCAGTTTAACGTTTTTTTGATAGGAGTTGGGACATCAATAGTCTCTGCAATGTATATAGCACGCATTTCCAGAATTGAGCCTATGTTTAATTTCTTTATGTATCTCATTCCTATTTGTGATTATTGTTCCTAGGTATTTGAATTCAGCCACTTCCTCAAAATTTCCCTCATTTGTCATTAGCTCTCCATTTCCATTATATAATATATTTCTATGTGTGACCATATATTTAGTTTTATTGATATTTACTTCCAGTCCTTATTTCTTAGTGTTACTCAATAGTGTGCACGTGTTATACTTTAGTATCTCCTGCTATCGGCCAATAGTACTACATCATCAGCATAAACTAACAGCTTATTAATACCATTGAGTTGTAAGCCTTCCTCATTCTCTAATGATTAATGGCATTCAGTAGTACTAGGACAGGAAAATTTGGTAAATTTTGGTTAGAGGCCTTTCATTCAGGCTTAAGGATCTTTTACGAGCCTAAATATCTTCAGACTCGGGACCCATGGCTTAAAGTCCCTCCCGGAGGACTTGCTCCTTGGATTTTTCCGTCCTGAAAAATCCATCGACCCCAGCCAGGTTTGAACCTGCAACCCTCTGGACCAGAGGCAAGGAGCATAACTATTAGTCCACCGTGGCCGATACCCCTTCATAGCACTTATGGTAAGAAGGCTTGTGGAATTGTTGATAGCAATCCATCTGATAGATGGCGACCTTAAGGCTGATGATCTCCATAGCAGTGGGTTTAACCTTCCTCCTTCTTTTATCATCATTCCTCATCAGTTGTGGCTCCTGCGATAACTGACTGAGGATTCACTAGAATATTCTTAAAATTAGCCTTACATTAATTCAACATGATTTAAATACCCATAGAGTTAACTCAAGCTGTATCATTTGACACTCATATTCAGGAGATCCTGGGTTCAAACCCCAGTCCCAACCATCCTGACCATCAGTCTCCTGGTTTTCTCGATGATTGGAATTTTATTACCAAGACCATTTCCATCAGTTCATAATTTCATTAAAAATAAATAAATAATTGGATACTAAGTCATTTTATATGTTAAAAGCTACAATTTCTTAAAATTTTTAAAAATATTGTAAGCCTTTTGGAACTTGTTCCATCTTCAGCAGAAGATTGTTTGGCTAGTGTTAGCAAGTAGCTAAACAACCTTCTGCTGAAGATGAAACTAGTTTTGAAAGTCTATTAATAAATTACAATAGGAAGTAACATTGTGAGGTTCTTCTAAATAAATAGGCTGAGTCAGCTTATCTTACCTCATAAATTGTTGTGTTCTTTTGGACATGTTTCAGTCATCATCATCATCATCATCATCCATGCAAGTATTAGGCTGTGTGGCCTGTTACGATCTCAAAGAGGAATTTTCCATCCAGCACTTTTTTGGACGTCCCAGCAATCTTTTGCCTTGGGGGCAGTAACAAAGTGTGGCTTTTGGAATTCTATGAGATGGCATTCGTTGAAGATGGGCTTTCCAGTTGTTCTGGTAGTTTTGTATATGGTGAAGAATGGGTTCTACATCCACCTCTTCCATAATTCACCTCTCCTATCCAAATCTCATCCTTAACCTGCTCGTGGTGCAACCTGCTATTACAAATGAGGCTCTGAGGACCAAGTACTGGCGGTATAACCACATCACCTTAATGCAGAGGAATGCTACATTAGTGGGAACCCCACAATAATACCCCTCTGTGCCAGCAGCCCATTGGACGAAAAAATTTACATTTGCTTTCAAGTCTCAAACCAAGCCTCGGATGAATCAGACATGTTTCAATATTAAGTTATGTAGATAGGAAATAACACTATGAGGTTCTTTAATATTGTTTATTTTTTATCATTTCACTCACCTCATACTTCATAATTTATAGCAGACCCAGGGTTTCTTCACGTAATTCGTGACATTGTCAATGCTGCGTCATGTTCACAAACTGACGTCAGTTGTGAACATGACGCAGCATTGACAATGTCACGAATTACGTGAAGAAACCCTGGGTCTGCTATAAATTATGAAGTATGAGGTGAGTGAAATGATAAAAAATAAACAATGTTTCAATATGCTTGCATATTATCTTCAGCTTGGTCAGACTGTTGAATTATTGATTGTCGGCCTGGATATCATATCCCCCTCCATCTTTTGATTGACTGAAGAACTTGCAAATCAAATCCTTTTCCCCAGGAAATTCAAATTTCATGATCCTGTCTCTGTTTTTCTGGATGTAGATCTTCTCCCAAACGGTAAGTTATTTTGTATTTTCTAACTGTTTCAATAATTTTGCGTTCACATCAATTTTATGTTTTTGTGACCAAACGTGAATTGCAGATTTCTCTGCTTACCATTTTTTACATTTTAATTCGTTTAACACCAAAATGAAGGAACACATTAGAAATATTAAAAAAATGGAAAAGTAGAAAAATTGCAGTTGCTGTTCTCATTTGATCAGAAAAACATAAAATCAATGTGAACAGAAAATTATTGAAACAGAAAATACAAAAGAACTGATTGTTTGGGAGAAGATCTACATCCAGAAGAACAGTGGATCATGAATTTTCAAAAGGATTTGATTTGCAGTTCTTCGATCAACCAATAGATGGAGGGCCGACAACCAATAATTCAATACCTGAAGATAATATGCAAACGTATTGAAACATTTTTTAAAACATATATTAAAGAGAGAAATTATATGCTCAGACTGGGGCTTGAACCCAGGACCTTTGGCTTTTCAGGCCAATACTCTGCCAACTGAGCAAGTTCCAATCTAAATGCAAATTTTTTATCTTATATACGCTGTTAATTTCAATGAACCAAATGTTATGAAATCTTTGCTTCTATCTTGCAAATGGTGGCTTCTTTATTAAGAAGACATCCATCCATAGTAATTCTGCCCGAGGGCAGGTCTTTCACTGCAATCATAGCATTTTCATGCTATGCTTTGCAGCTTTACTAGGGAATTATAGATGTGGTAGCTTCCCGTTGCTTTCCACACTGGTGAAGGAAAGAAGACATTTATTTGGGAATTTTACATTACATTATAAGTACGGCTTCTTCTGATGTTTTTATTATTCATTTCATACATCTCAATGATGGATAAATCATATTTGAAGAGAAACATTATATGTTCAGACTGGGGCTTGAAGCCAGGATCTTAGGCTTTCTAGTCCAGTACTCTACCGACTGTGCTATCTGAGCAAGTTCAAGTTTAAATGCAAATTTTTCTCTTATATACGCTGTTAATTCCCATGCACCAAATGCTGTGAAACCTTTGCTTGTATCTTGCAAATGGTGGCTTCTTTATTAAGAAGACATTTATGGGAATTTTACATTGCATTATAAAGCCACTACAGCTTCTTTCGATGTTTTTATTATTCATTTCATATTGAAACATGTCCAAAATACACAACAATTTATGAGGTAAGATGAACAGGCTCACCTTGCTTATTAGTTCTGAAAGGTCTACATTATTTAAAAAAGTTTAACAATCTGAGAAGACTGATCCTTACAGATATTCAATTTTATAATTTTATGTTGTGACTAATAACTATACAGAATTTTACCATTAATTTTATTAGTATTGAATATGTACCTAAATATATCAAGCAGTTGTTGAGGATTGACAGATTCTGAGGTTGTGTTTGAAGTAGATTTTCTATAGATAATTCTTCATCTTCATCATTATATTGACTAAGATAATCATCTGTTGTGTTGGAATTGTTACATCTCTGAAACAGATACCACATTATATCACACTCTCTGATATGAACATAATTTTTGTACCATTTGAATGATTCAATAATTATTTTGAAAAGAAAAAAAATTATGCTTGAATTGGGACTTGAACCCCAGACCTCTGGTTCTACGCACCAGTATGCAGTCCATTATACCATTCAAAACACGATACAAATGTCAACATTTCTTTCTCACATATAATTCTCTAATTGTCCGAAAGTGGATAGATTGCACTGCCAATAGCCAATGCACGGCTTCTATTCAAGAAATATTTTTAATGAGAATTTTAGACTGCCTTTTTTAAGCAGTAAGCTGTAATTGTAAATAAATAAGTATGGCTTAAAAAGATAGTGTAAAATTCTCATTAAAAGTACTTCTTGAATAGAAGCTGTCCATTGGCTATTGGTAGTGCTATCTATCTGCTTCAGACGATTAGAGAATTATATGTGAGGATAGAAATGTTGATGTTTGTAATATGTCTTGAATGGTGTAATGAACTGCATACTGATGCATAGAACCAGATGTCCAAGATTCAAGTCCTGTTTCTAGCATTAATTTTTCTTTTCAAAATAATATTGTCCAGTATTGGAAAGTATTAATATTTAAATGTAACATCAAAATTCAATAATTATTGATTTGGCTGAAAATACCAATACCCGATTTTTTCTTGTTTGTTGGCCTTCAAGAAACTTCTAAAATAAAAATACACTTTGTGTCAGCTTTGACTCTAAAAATTTTCTGATTTGATTATTTTCATAACCTTGTAATTAATCATTTTGCTTTGTATTGAAAATTAGTTTTATGTCATCGACTTCAATGTTTATTGATCCTGAATGACCAGTCGTTACCATATTAGCTTCTGAGTTTGAGGTTTGTGGGTTCAAACCTACCTTCAGAAGTCAAGAATGTGTCAGCCATGTGACATGAATTTGCGGCATGTAAAAGAACCTCAAATTTGAAATAAGAGGCCTATGAACAAAATTTGTTGGTCCTTTCATGCCCATATTTGAATTGTGATACTAATGACCTGAGTTGTTAAAGCATGTCATTAAATAAAATACTACTATTACTATTGACCTCAGTGATCTAGGGGTTACGTTTCTTGCTTCTGGTCCTCAGAGTCATGGGTTCAAACTTGACCAGGCTCGATAAATTTTTTCAGATGGAAAATTCCAAGGGATATGTCCTCCAAGAGAGGCTTAAGCTGTGGGTCCTGTGTCTGAAGATTTTTGGGCTCACAAAGGACTTCAAGACTAAATTAGGGTATCAGAGCAAATGTAATCAGCCTTTCTGCTCCAAGTATACCTTAGTTGCCTATTAGATGTCTCTTTGAAGCAATGTGTTAACCACATGTCACTCACTGACATCTGTAGGGAAATAAGCATAACTAAAATTAGTTTGGTTAAAGAACTCCTGTAAAGGAGCACCCTTGTCCTATGTGGGGATGCACAGCCTTTGAAAGAATTGATGGCACACAGATCATTTTCAAGTCCCAGAACGAAGCTACTGTGCATGATCAGAGATCAGCTACTTGGTTCACAACAGTACAGTTATTTGAGAAACTAAAATCTGTTCTATTTCGTTGTGTGTCCTGCAAGGGAAAATAATTTTGCATAAATTAGTATGTTAAATGCTGTGAATAGAACAAAGCAAAACAAATAAAAGAAAACAAACAAAATTAATTGAAATAAAGACGAGAGAGAGAGAAAAAAAAGCATGACAGCTGGATTGAACGTACGACCTAATGCATGGGAAACAGACATTCCCTTCACTAGACCACAACCGTCCCTGCTAGAAACAGTCTGTATGAACTGATGCAATACTCCAGGACTTATTTGTATATTGAAATTAGATATTAACTTGATTTAGCTTAAATTAATCATACATGTTTTGCATTAGTTGTAGAAATAAACAATCTTGTTATTATATTATTTTGGTCTGGACATCTTACCTCAATATTAATATTGATTTGTTCTTGGACATGTTTCAAAACAATTCTGTTTTATCTTGTTATGCCTTGCGTTATATAAATGAAGTAATGAGATGTTACAATCGTTATTCATTTTCTATATATGATCTGTTTCCTTTAATTAATTTATTTTCCTATAAACAATAACGAAGCCTGATAACGTGTAGGCATTATAAAAATGAATGAGGTTATTAAAAAAAATCTTCCTGAATAAGATCAAACTTGGGCCCACATCGTCGAAAGAGAGTTTCTTACTGACTACTCCACTGAAATGAACGATATGAATACTGCATGAAGAAAGATTTACACTTCCTGATTTGAACTCAAAGGAGGCAGTATATGTAACAACTTACTGGTGTGAATCGCTCTTCAAAACTTGAACTTTCTATCATCAAGAGTTGTGCCATCAACTTTTCAAAGGCTGTACATTTATGTACTAGGTCGACTACTACTACTACTACTAATAATAACTTGAGTGTTTAAGCTTTAAACCCTTCTTCTTCTTCTTCTTAAATGGTATTACAGCCCAATGCAGACCTTTGCCTCCTCCAATGATCTCCTCCAGTTGTCTCTATCCTTAAATCTTACATTCCGTCTTGTGATTTTACATTTACTAATATTATTGTACACATCATCCCACTATCTGGTTTTAAGTCTTCCTCTTTGTGTTTTCCCTGTTGTTGATTAATAGAAACTTGAAAGGGCCTCTCTTTTCCTCCATTCTATTCACATGCCCTATCCACTTCATCTCATAATCTTTATAAATGAGACTATATCCAGAACCGTATTCAGCTGTTTGAGTTCATTGTTAGACCTTATTGTTGACTTTGACTGGTCCCAATATAAAATGTTCTGTTCAAAATGGCCAGCCATCTACCAATGTCCACATATAGGATCCATGTTTCTGCTCCATAGGTTACCATGTGTCTTATAAGAGTTTTATATATTTTTATTTGCATTTCTGTATATCAACTTCCCTCAATAAAATAAGAGGGTAAAATATGCTCTAATTGCTGCACAAATTCTAGTTTCTACTTCAGTATAAATTTAATTATTACTTGTCAAACACATTCCTAAACAAGTAAATTTATTTTCAAGTTAATTTTCAAAACTATATCTCTTTTAATTATCTTATTTTGTAAAGGATGCCTTCTTAATTGCTATTTCAAGTACAATATTAATAATAACAATGGTATTATTACACCTTGTTTCTTTAGATGTATTATAATTGAGACATCTATTCCCATGAGGATTTGAAGCACTCAAGTTGATATATTAGATCAGAATGGTTCATAACTAGGTAAATATCAAGTTATGGCTTACCATAATCCTTTTCTAATTTGTGTTCTTTTCATTTATGTAACTGATTTCACTTAGTTTACAGTATATTTTTTACAATGTTCTCAAACATCCATTCAGAACATACAAATTGATGTATTGTATGTTATATGTATTTCAATGTTATATTTATATTTTGACATTTAGCAATGAAGGCCAAATATGGAAGAAAAATAAATGTTTGTGCTAGGGGCCTGAGCAGTGTAGTAGGTAGTGCACTAACATATAAAGTTGAAAGTCTTGAGTTCAAATCCCGGTTCAAGCATTTATTTTTCTTTTCATGTCATATTGTCTTTCATGATAGAGAATTATATACAAGGAAGAAAAATAAATGTTTGTGCTAGGATCCTGAGTAATGCAATTGGTAGTGAACTAATGTTTAAAGTTAGAGGTCTTGGGTTCAAATCCCAGTTCAGGCATTTATTTTCTTTTTATGTCACACACACACACAGCACACATATATATATGACATGAAATGAAAAATAAATGCCTGAACTGGGATTTGAACCCAGACCTCTGAATTGATACTTCAGTGTGCTACCATTATGCCATCCAGACAATCCTAGCACAAAAATTTATTTTTCTTTATATATATATAATGCTATAACTTCGAAACTGATGAAAATATGCTGCAGAATATAATTTTTCTGTATGACTTCTCGAGTGTCATGCACGATCCATGGTTATTTTTTTATATACAGTTATATAAAATAAAGATAGAATAGAAACATCAGCTGAGCAACAACTATTTTGTTGGATTTAAAATAGAAATTACCATTAACTGTAATAAACAATTTAAGTTGAAAAAACCAGCTATAATGGCAGGTGGCAGGGTGGAGGCCTCAACGTACTGTCACATGCCACCCCTCCTCTAGCTGTGATGATATTAAAATTACATTTATTTGCTTCATTTCATATTTATTTTTTCTTTGTATTATACATTTATCCTAAAACACTTTCCAAAAAAAATGTATTTATAAATATAAAAAATTGTATTTATTAAAATTTTTAATAGGATTAACAACTTATAAATAATAGATAAATTAAAATGTTTCATACCTCTCCTCATAATCAATCTAAGTAGATCGCAATTTCAGGGTCTTGGCGACCCCATCCTCAGTGCACTCTTGCAACTGATGTTATGTCGATCGGAAGAACCACTTCTTCCCTCTGTTGGTGGACTGATAAACCTCCAGTTCAGGTCAGAATCCGCAGGAATTTCAAAGTTCATAAGTTTTTCTTTCTTGTTTTTAGATGTCTAATCTAATTGAATGAAAAGCTAGTCTAATTAAACAACTAGAAAAACAAAAGGAACTCACGGTTTGGGAAAAAATCTACATTCAGAAAAACAAGAAAGAAAATGTTATGAACTTCGAAATTCCCGCAGATTCTGACCTGATCCAGAGATTTATCGGTCAACCAACAGAGGGAAGAAGGAGTGATTCTTCCGATTGACATAACATCTGTCGCAAGAGTGTACTGAGGATGGGGTCTCCAAGACTCTGAAATCGCAATCTACTTAGAAGACTGGTTGTGAGGAGAGCTATGAAACATTTTAATTTATCTTAAATTAAACCTCATAGTGATTTATTCCTATAAAAGTTCAAAATTGTAAATCATAACTCAAATATGAAGTTATTCACACTACTGGTAAACAAATTCTCAAGAAAATTAATATTATATATTTTTGAATAATATTACATTATTATGAAACCACCAATAGTCCAAAAACAAATCCAACTCAGATTTTATAAAGCTGGATGATTATCACCTCTGTAAATGCCATATGCGAATGTAAGGCCAGCAACCAGCTGATAGGGCAAGGGTTTTCAAGGCCTGTTGCACCATGGAGTTAGGAATAATAAACAATTATGTGCATATGATGATAAAATTAAATGTTTCATACCTCTCCTCATATTATTCTTCTAAGTAGATTGCGATTGGGTTCATGGCAAACCCATCGTCAGTACCATCTTGCCGACTGATGTTATGTTGAATGGAAGAACCACTTCTTTTTCCCTCTGTTGGTGGACCGATAAAGCTCTGGATCTGATTTTATCTTAAATTAATCCTCATAGTGATTTGTTCCTATAAAAGTTCAGCATATGATGATATTTGTTTCACAGACCTGTTCTGCTTGTGAGAGAAGAATATCTGTCATGTGTCCCAGGATCAATGTGACCAATGGGAAACATATCCCATGCAGTACAGCAAACAGTGTTCCTGCTGCTAGAAGTAACCAGTCACCACCTCTCAGGTACCTTAGCTGCAATTAATATTAATAAGATCAGAAGATAATATTATAATAATATCAGTTATGCTAGAAGAGTAAAAATAAATCTAACTGAATAACATATCATTTGAAGAAATTTACCAATATTTAATGTAACTGAAAAGAAAAAAATCCACCTAAGCTGGGTTCAAAGATCTGTAGCCTTAAAAACTGGCTATTCCACAAATGTTCTCCCAAACAAAGGTCAGATTCTTTTCTTTTTAACCCTGGAATCCCCTGTAAAATGTTACAATAAGTTCACAATTTTTTTTTGGGTGCTTCAACTACCTGAAACCATTATGTAAGATGTTTAACTATTGTGTATGTATATACTCCATTCATCCCTCATGGGGACACTGGTGCTCCCTAGTGGAAGTTTCTTAACAAACCTAATTAGTTATGCTTACTTATCTACAGATGTCAATGACTGACATGTGCTGCCTCAATGAGACATCTAGCAGACAAATAAGGTATTACTTGGATGGATGAAGGTGGTTAAATTTTGTGCATAGGCCTTTTATTCAGGCTTGCGGTTCTTTTATGAGCCTGAAAATCTTTAGAGTGGGACCCATGGCTTAAAGTCCTTCCTGGAAGACTTGTCCTTTGGATTATTCTTTCCTAAAAATTCGTAGATCCTTGCTGGGTTTGAACCTGCAGCTAAACTCATTTCAATTAGCTGCTCAGGGGCACAAGGTAGCATAGTTGGTTAAGACAATATGCTATAAGCTAATAGGTAGGGGTTTAAGTCCTAGTGATGTCAGGATTTTTAATCTAGTCTAAACCTTGTCAGCACTGTGCCTCTAGGGTCGACTCAGCCTCTAATGGAAATAAGTACCAGATATTTATTCTGGGGGTAAAGGTATCCATCATGCAAAGCAAAGAGCCCTCCTGATATATCGTGGTTGTCTTAACCTCCTACCATGCCAATGACATCATAAAGCCTATAGTGACTTTATCTTTTATTTAGTTGCTCACTTGTCCTGACAGGCTCTGTTATAGACTATTCCCTCAAGACAAAATTCTGCTATAGCTGTGAATTGAAGTCATGATTTCAAGGAGGCTAGATAGGCATGCTGTTATATTACAGTTACAAATTAATTTACTTAGAAACAAAACATGGAAGTATCACTATCAATAGAAATTTAAAATTAAATATATTATGTTTGCAGATGATCTTGTTTTACTAGCAACATCTGAAGATGATTTACAATGGTCAGTACATCATTTAAATTTGATAGCCCAGAAATATTCAATGGAAATATCTACCAATAAAACTAAAATAATGGCCTTTTGTGGAAAATCCCCAATACCAAGCAAAATTTGTTTAAATGACAAAATTTTAGAGAGAGTTAATGAGTTTACTTATTTAGGATATAAACTCTTTTTTGTTGAAAATTTGAATTTACCAGTGAAAATTGTGAAATTCAACAAATCAATGGGAATCATTAATAGAGTTTTAAAACCTTCATTAGTGCAAAAATCAATTCGTACTCGTCTTTATCAAATAATGGCTCGACTAGTCCTATGTTATGGGAGTGAAGCGTGGACTATAAGGATGAGAGATGAAAGCAGACTAACAGCTTGTGAGATGAAATTTATGCGCCGAACAGCTGGCTACACCAAATGGGATCGAAAGAAAAATGTAGAAATCCTTCAAGAACTTAATGTGTCACCAATACTGGACTACATCTCCAGATATCAGCTAAACTGGAAGGAACACGTCTCAAGAATGGCTAGATCCAGGATCCCCAAGGCAATAATGAACTACTGTCCAAATGGGAAACAGTCACTTGGTCGACCTATGAAAAGATGGCACGAAAACCGCTTTCTCAGGCCGTAACAGTTCTTCTAGGACTAATACCTAGCAGGATGATGATGATTAATTTACTTATATAACGAGGGTTAATTGGTTCTTTTCAAGCCACATTGTGGCAAAATATTTACAATGGGTTTTCCTGGGGTTCTTGAATAATATACCAATTTATATTGGTATTCCCTCGATCATTAATGTAGTTGCACCAGCATGTCACTCTCCTCTCAAGGGAGGAGCTCTTTCTATCACAATTGATGAGTAATGCGCCATATTCATAAACCAATTACTATTTTCGAGATGTTAATGAGTAATATTCTCTTTTATTAAATAAAATATTCACTTCTTCTTTCTTAAATTATTTTACTATTCTTTTCTGGGGCATGCCGTAGCGTAGTGGTTAAGGCACTGCGCTACAAGCCGGAAGGTCGAGGGTTCGAGTCCCGGTGGGGTCAGGATTTTTAAACTGACCCAAACCTTCTGGCGGCACTATGGCCCTGGGGTCGACTCAGCCTCTAATTGAAATGAGTACCAGACACTTGTTCTGGGGTAAAGGCGGCCGTCACGCAGGCTGACAACTCGGCTGACATGAAGTGCCGATTGTCAAGAAAAAGTGGGAGCCTTAACCTCCTACTACCCCAAGGGCCTCCTGAGGCCTGTAGTGGGATCACTTTACCTTTTACCTTTTACTATTCTTTTCTAAACAAGTTTTTAATAATGAAGATGAAACTAGTTCTTTTAGTTTCAATTATTTAATTTTATGGCTAATTAATTTGATATATTATCAAATTAGTTTTTATCACTTAAATATGTTTAATTATGTTGAATTCTTTAACAATTCTTCTTCAATTATTTATATATTTTACACTTTAATTTTAATAATATTTAATTATTATTTACAATTATTTTTTTAATAATCGTATATCAACTTGCTAATAGGCTGTTTTTATTTATATTGAAATTTCACACTAGTTTAAATTGTCTTCTTCTTCTTCTCCGTTTCAAGTATTAGGCCAAAGCCTGTTATGATCCTATAGAAAATTTTCCCTCCAGCGTTTCATAGGACGGTCCAGGGATCTTCGTCCTCTTGGTATATAATTATAAACAGCTTTGGGGATCCGATTTGAACTCATTCTTTCAAGATGGTGTTTCCAGTTTAGTTGGTACTGTTTAATATATTCCAATTCTTTTAAGATATCGGTGTTCCTTTTCTGATCCCATCTGGTGTAACTCGCTGTTCTACGCATGAATCTCATTTCACAAGCCGTTATTCTGCTTTCATGTTGTCTTTTTAGTGTCCATGCTTCACTACCATAGATCAACACTGGTCTAGCCAAAGTGTTATATAAATGTAATCTGGTGTTTTTTGTATCATAAATATAATTACGCTTGCTTGACTTACGTAATTTGAACTTCCTTTTTCATATAGTTTCTGTAAGTTATTTCACTTAACACATATGTTAAATAAACTTTTATGTGGTGAACATTAAATGGCGTCGATGTTTCAGCATATTCTTGTCGTCATCTCTCTTCTTCCTTTGTTGTAGATTATCATGTTTGTCAGTTTCTGATTGTAATTATCTAATTAAGAAAGAACACAATTTGCTCACCCTCTTGCTCAATATCCATTCATATTTTTAATGTTCGGCTGACTTAAGCCACATTATTTGAACATTCTTTTGTCGTAATCATTTGTCTGTAACTTCAGCATCTATTGTTTACCACAACAATATATGTGATGTGATCATTGTTACTCTTCTCATCGATGTTACAAAAATTATTCATTATATTTTAACATTATACAATAAATAATACTTAATTTCAATTTATTCATGTCATTATTTAAATTAAAAATAGAATAAATAGAATCCCCAAATTATTATTAATTAAGGGTAACTTTTCCGGTTATACTTACTAAAAGACTTCGTCCTTGAAATTTCTTAAATCTTGACTTTAAATTTTTCTTGTCTTCATAATTTTGGAGTGGAATGAGTTCGGTGCAGGACCTGAATCCTCATCTTGTGATTCCATAGTGTAGCAATCTCTAGTGTTGTATATTACTCTCTTTAGATTGCAACTGCAAATAATAGAACATATTGTTGTTTTATGCACATTAGAGATAATTATAACGAAGCCATTGCTGAACTGCTATGAAGAATCATTTACTGCATCAAAAATAATCTAGTCAGATAAAAAACAAATACGTTAAATATTTACTGAAATCAACTAAAATTTCAGCAATGGATTAATTTAATTTCAAAGTTAGATACTACATTAGTTATATTACACATTATCAATAAAACCCAAATAACCAAGTCAAATTATTAAAGTAGTCAAGACATTCAGATAGTGAGCCTGTCATTATCAAGACTAGTTATGATAATGATAACCTTGCAATCAAAAAACGTTGATTTTTTTAATATTTTGGTTTGGTGATTTAGGTTTTATTGATAATGTGTAATACAATTTTATTATCATAAGTAATGCCACGAGTGATTTCCAGTTTATCTAGAGAATTTGGAAAACAAGAGTGGCATTTGTTAGGACTATTTAACGAATAAAATTAAGTTGTTTACTCACAAATCATTATTTAAATGTAGTTATTTTAAAATATTTATACTTTTAATGTAAACGGCGATGTTTGAAAACAAATGAGAAATGATTGGTACGCTTCATTTGCTTCTTTTGTGCGATCACTGCAACCAGATCATAATATTATTTATTGCCAAAAGATCACAATGTTGTAATAATGCATCCTAGTGGAGAAATTTATAACCAACGTTATAGGTATTAATTAATTTCTGATGCCCTATGATGTAAATATGTCAATTATATTTTTCTGCGTTATTTCCTGGAAAATAATTCGTTTAAGAAAGTGCAAACAGTGTTTTTTTTTGTGGTATAATCAATTGTTACAAATGTTTTTATATTATCTCTCATATGCGCTACATGTTGACATTCATGCACTATATCAATCTGGTAGCTGTATTTCTTAGGGAGTCAGTCACTGCAAAATAATGATATTACCTATTCAGAATGTTAAAAAGGAGGTGCTTTCTTTATTATGATAAACTCTAGTTGGTAAATTTTAGGCGAAACACAACTGTGATGGTTGTAAATAAAAAATCATTGAAATGTGATTGGTCATTGACTCCCATTTGGGGCATGAGTTAAATAGTCACCAAGATGTAATAAGAGCCATACAAAGTTTATATCAGAATTCTAAAATCAAAATTAAATTACCAGAAGGAGAAATAACAGAACATATAGTTCAAGAGTGAAAAAAAAAGTTATCCACAGACGAAGTGAAGGTATTTCATATGTCATGAATGTTCCTTATTCTCAGGTAGTATGCCATTGTATCGCTTGCAATTCTCTGCCCGAGTGATTTCCAAATCATTGATAAATTCACGAGTCACAAAGATAGAAATAAAACAGTTCAAACAATATTATATGCTGATTATCAAATAATATTATCTGATTCTGAAGACAGCTTACAAATATCAGCATATCAATTATTCAAAATGCCAGCAAATATAACATGAAAATTTTCACTTCAAAAATCTAAAGCAATGGCAATGTGTGGAAAAAAACATTACAATGGGTGAAAATTGAGATTGATGGAAAAATTCTAGAACAAGTGTCTGATTTCTCATACTTAGGAAGTGTATTTGCAGAACATAAGAGTGACATTGATTCAAAATTACAAAAATATAATAAAATGAATGGGGTAATAAGAAGACATTTTGGTAAACAGATGAGGAAAGATACAAAAGTAAGATTTACATAACATCACATCAAAAGCTGCTCTAAAATATGGAAGTGAAATTTGGATTTTAAATAAAAGAAATTCTTAAATTAATGAGTAATTTTTACATCTTACCTCACAGTTTATGTTTTCTTAAACATGGAAACTGCAGTTTTCAAAAGGTCAATCCCTTTTATTTTCAACCGTCATTATGACTTAACTTTGAAAAAGTTTATGATTTTCATCATTTAACTTTGAAAAAAAAATCTCATAAACTTAGAGTAAGCCAAATACACTTCTTACGTTCACTCTAGTGCAATGGATTTAAGCCCCAAATATAAAGAAAATAGTCCTCTCTTTTGTTAGAATTCAATGACAACATGAGCTAACATAAATTTACAAGATAGAGACTCTCCTATTATAGAGCAATTGATTTATTTTTATGACCATGCCCATGTTAGGAATTAATAGACTGGATTATCAAAGGAACACTATTACACTGGTCAACATGATTTTTGTCTCATGAGTACCAATAGTTGTACTGAATGCAATTGTGTTTTCAAATATATATTCGGAATTTCTCCATCACCCACAGTTTTTTTTATTTCAATTTCAGTTAATGGATTTAAATAATTATTTTTTTAATAAATATTTTTTCGTCCATTTGTCCATTATAAAATGTGGAACACTTTCATCAGGAGATTTCATCTATGGAAAAGAGATATCAAGGCAAATGGAATTCTAATATGCGGGCCGATTATTGTTGGATCATCAAGAGGGATGCTCCACAGGCAAAATATAGCAGAAAATCGTCATTTCTTACTTTCTAGATGAGTTCGAATGTTCGAATATTGTGTAGTTACGAATGTAGAAAATATTAAAGTGTTTGAAATTATAAATTCCTGTCTCTCGGAAACCTTGTGTGATGGAGAAAGACCAATATCATATTTGAATTTAGGAGAAAAAATACTATCAGAATCACATATTTTTCTTTCTGAGACAAAAAAAAAAGTTTATTTTTTGTTGCTCAGTGTTATCAGAGAAAAACTTGGAGTACCAAGTCTAGATGAAGATATAGAAAGATACCAACAAGAACGGAAAAATCATCTGAGAAGAATGGAAAGAAATAGACTTCCAATATTGGCATTCCAATATACTCCAACTGGACATAGGGACCAAGGAAGACCAAAACATCGGTGGAAAGATCAGGACATCTTCGTTAGGTTTACCGTCACAGGTCACACGGTCTAAAACAGATTTGTTCATGATGATGATAGCATTATCACCAAGAAGATCCTATTTAATAATATAACTACATTAGTTGTTTTTCACAATTTTTGTTATAGAAATATATTTTTTTCCTCCTAAAGGTTTAAATTTCCACACAAGATTCGATTATAAAATATAGTCTCTTGACTACATGTGATATTTATTATATTATATTTAGGAATAAAATAAATAAAAGTGGATGAAGAGGAAATAAATAGAAATAATAAAGGAAAATTTGCAATTGCTTGCCTCAATGGAATATTGTGGGATAAAAATATAAGTAATAAAAATAAAATGAATACATATCATACATTATTTTAAAAGCATCATTACTTATGGAGCAGAACTTTGGTCATTAACAACAAGAAACAAATAAGTATCTTTTGGCAACGGAAATGGATTTTATACGAAGGGCAGCAAGAATTTTAAGAAGAGAAAAAATTAGGAACTCAGTTATAAGGGAGAAAATAAAGATTGAAGACACTATTTTAGATTATATTAAAACTCAGCAATTAAGATGGTACGGACATGTCCAGCGAATGGAAGAGGATCGACTACCAAAATCTGTTTTGGAATGGAAACCTGAGGGATGACGAGGCAGAGGAAGACCTAAAACCTCCTGGAGTCAGGGAATATGTTTATACATGAAGGAGAACATCTACAACCAGGACATTGGATGGACCGACAAAATTGGCTATTAGGAATCGGACGATGTCATCGACATTAATGAACCGATGATCTATCTATATTATATATTATATTTTTAAGCAAATTAACAGTCTAAGTTACAGTTTTATGACTGAGCGAGTTGGTTCGAGCAATAACATTTAGGTCTTGTATTCAGGAGATTTCAGATGCAAACATCAGTAAACTGTTATAAAATAAATTTTCTCATTTTTATGTCCTAACTCATTAAAAAAATCCAATATATTAAATTGGATTAGGGATACTACAAATATTTTTTAATACTTCTGATTATACCAGCTTATTTTATCTAATGCACATATTTAACATGATGGAAGTGGATACTCAAGTTCAAGCCTAGTTTAATTTTCAGTTATATAAGATAACTAGTTTGATCATATCTAAAGAGGAAGTAAAAAAAAATAGCTAATTACAATATTCAATTGAAAAGTTAAAGTAAAGATATAAAGAAATTATTTAGTTGACAAAAATATATTTTCTCCTCACATATACCATGCAATCTAGTTAACCTAGTTTATATAAAAAAGTTAAATCAGGTTTCTCTCTGGCTTAATATGGAGAGGAAATAGATAGAACTTCCTAGTAAAAAGCTGAACACCGCTTTAATGACCTGAGTTTCAGGGGTTAGCAAAGTAAAGTACAGAAAAAAAAAACACATTGTTCAGCTGCTGCCAGATAACTGAAAGCTTGACTGACGTCAAAGCCAAGTAGCCATGCTCTCTGTCTCTGCCTCATTACTATTGAATATATACCAATTTAATCATTATTACTGCTAATACTCAATTAAAATATTATAGTAAACATTTAAAGTTCCAGAATTTTACATTTATAACTAACTCACTGGCACTATCAAACCCATAAGTTCATGGCCGCGCGGATATAAGCTCTCCATACATCCCTATCCTGGGCTAATGTTTTCCAATCATTGCTTGCATAATCTACTTTCCTCAAATCATAGTTAATGTTTTTCTCCGACCTCATTCTTGGTCTGTCAACTGGGCGTTTTCCCTCTGGTTTTCCTACAAGAAGCTTCCATGCACCTCTTTGATTCCCCATTTATACATAGTAAAATTTTAACATACTTAGATCATCAACCAACTTTAAATCTATGATATTTTACAAATGACTTATACCTATAAAAATCTATAAATAAGCTCATCCCTATTTCATTAGACTCAACTTAAAAATGCCTCTTTCTCATGTGTGCTAATAACCAAACTAAAAGTATCAGTCTTTTAACTTAAACTCTTAAACGCTATCCTACAAACAGCTTGTTGCAAAAAGAAAAAAAAAAGTTTTGTTAATTAGAATAGATCGAGTGAATGAGAGAGCCCGCGCATATGTGTGACGCATCGGCAGGCTTATAGTAACGGCAAGAATTATAGAGATGGTAATGGTTTTTATTCTTTTAGCTATCTGGCAGTCTCTATATCTTGTTCTATGCTGCAAACAATTTCATTTTAAAATACAGAATAGCAAATATCGTATTTCATGAAGTGTTTCTTTCTTATGAAAGATATAAGGGCGTGAAATGCATTTTATTCTAAATGGCTCATTTGCAAGAGCTGTTAAAACAATAGTTAATATTTTAAAGCGACAACTTAAGAACTCATATTCACATTTTGATTTCTGTTTGTTTATGTATAAATTCAAATGCCAAGGGCGTTCTTACATTTCTGGGAATATCCAAGAGATATTTAATTGACACACAACTATGTGACACAAGACTGTCGACTTAACTTCCTTTAGAAAAGAAAACGGTTATTAGAGTTTTCATCATCCCAAGAAATTCTTATTGAATTAACTTGGGATGAAATCTGCGTTTCACATGAACAAGGTTAATGCGTTGCATCAATACTGACTCAGAAGTGTTATGAATGTGCTTTTCATTAATTTGTCGCTGAATACAATTTTAATAAATGAGAATCTGAAGAGTTCAATTAAATTTTTTCCCCGATTTCCTAAAAAAAGTTAGTATTTTCTATTTGTTGGATGTAATTGGAACATGATGTGAGGTTAGCAGCCTGCTAT
This sequence comes from Diploptera punctata, assembly GCA_030220185.1. Taxonomy (NCBI): domain Eukaryota; kingdom Metazoa; phylum Arthropoda; class Insecta; order Blattodea; family Blaberidae; genus Diploptera; species Diploptera punctata. Next base: position 57,088 of record JASPKZ010000691.1, on the reverse strand, counting down.
TGGCCAAGAGCCTTCTAGACCTATCGCGCATGGAGTTAAGAGTTTTCTCAACCTTTCATTATTTGTATTAAAACTATATTATTACATAAATTATATCCTTAAGTGTGCAGCTGGAAATAGCACGAGTGTCTCTACAGGTCGTGTTTTTTGATTAAGCTTCTTTCTGGGTTCTACTGGTGTGAAGGACAAGGAATTCGATGATCAGTAACAATGAGTTGTGTAATTAATTAAAAAGAGTTTATTTTGTTAGCCTCTTATGAACAACACAATATTCACAACAAATTCATAATAATATAATATGGGAGCAACAGGCTCCTCTGAATACTTGTAATATGATAAACTAGCCACACTCTGTGTGTGAGTATGGGAGCTACTAACCACACTGTGTGTGTGTGTGTGTGTGTGAGTTACTAACCACACTGTGTGGTCGTATTAGAGCGACTAACCACACTGTGTTAACAATAAAATTTCTTGGCCTTTTATATTAATTTTCCAAGGAAGTTTTAAATTGGCTCAAGTATTCCTTTTAACAAAATTTATTGTTTTGCAAATTTGAACATATTCAACATGTCAATAAAATTTATACTTTTATGATAAACTTTAGTTTCGCTTCGCTAGGTACCTGTACCTGCCAACCCTTGAGTTCCCGTTAATCACTGTATAACAAAAGCTTATTGTATGGTCCTAAATAAATAAACAAAATTAATTCTAGGAATTACCCCGCATCAAGTGTCTAAGCCATTGATGTGCATTTCTGACACAATGTGCCACTGAGCAGCGAAGTAATGTCTCCCTTCACGATTCGATTGTAAGCATTACGTAAAAATGACGCAACATGCTTACAATGAAGGATCCATCCATCCATAGTAATTCTGCCCGAGGGCAGGTCTTTCACTGCAATCATAGCATTTTCATGCTATGTTTTGCAGCTTTACTAGGGAATTGTAGGTGTGGTAACTTTTCGCTGCTTTCCACACCGGTGAAGGATAATGATGGTGTTGATTAGAGACCGGATGTTAGGGAAAATGCCTACAGTTATTTATTATAGATATTGTAAAAGTGACTTCATATAAGTTAATACCGACGACCCTAGAGTTGTTTTGCATGAAGTTCATTTTGCCTATAAATGCCTGTTTCAGCTTACAATGCATATTTGCCATTTTTTTTCGAAATTAACTTTGTATTTCAATGAAATTAATTGAAATGGACAAATGAATGGCACATATCAGTGCATAAAAACATTTAAGTGACTGGCAATATTATTTTTGATGTTGGTAACACTTAATTCAGTCTGTAGTCTTCGTTCACAGACGGGTGTTTCAAAGACAAAGTGGTGCGACAAATGTATGTGGTTTTTTTTTATCTTTAGGACAGATGTTTTACTATGCCATAAGAACGGATAACAGTAAACAGTAAGACAAACTGACCAATTTCGTGAAAGAATTTGGTGCGGAAATGTTCTCAAGTGACGGTTCAATATTGTTTTGCAAAGTGTGTAAATTTTTGTGAATTGCGCGAAGAAGTGCCATGTTTCACAGCACGTACACACTGAAAACATACGTATGCTCTTTGTAAAAAAAAAGTCAAAACAAGTTCCAGAATCATCTCTGATATCTTCGTATGCTATTGATAGCATATGCTTATATTCTTTACGCAAGGCTGTAAAATGTATGTTGTAGTCTTTTTTTAAGAGCCTATTTTGAATTTTATAGTGCCTATATTAATGATTTTTAGTGCCTTTTTGCCTGCCTATTTTGAATTTTTTAAGTGCCTAACATCCGGACTCTAGTGATAAATGAAGGATTGTCGAGCTGAATAGTATACGCACATTTTTATAACCTACAAAAAATAGATGCTGTCAGTGTCAAACATTCATAATATTATTACTGTTAGTAAAAGTAAAGTAAAGGTAAAGTGATCCCACTACAGGCCTCAGGAGGCCCTTGGGGTAGTAGGAGGTTAAGGCTCCCACTTTTTCTTGACAATCGGCACTTGATGTCAGCCGGGTTGTCAGCCCTGCGTGACGGCCGCCTTTACCCCAGAACAAGCGTCTGGTACTCATTTCAGTTAGAGGCTGAGTCGACCCCAGGGCCATAGTGCCGCCAGAAGGTTTGGGTCAGTTTAAAAATCCTGACCCCACCGGGACTCGAACCCTCGACCTTCCGGCTTGTAGCGCAGTGCCTTAACCACTACGCTACGGCGGTTTAGTATTCACAAATAAAATGCCTAACATTTCTTGATAAATAAAAATTTAATAAAAAAAATCTATTTGTTCGCATAGAACTGTAGCAACATTTCTCATTCATTATAATTTTGATATTTTGGTCAGCGTTGGGCTGATGCATTATGAAGTCGGAACGGGCAATTGCCTAATCCCTGGAGTGATGATGATGATGGTCTCTAAATCGAGCTAAAATTATGTACACGGCCTAACAGACACAATCCTAAAAAACATGACAAGAAAAAGTACCGACGGCTAATTCGTCGAGGAAACGGGATCAAAAATTCGATTCATGTAAGGAATTCAAAGTTAAAACAGAGTTATTATTTAAATCCATCTAAAACACTCTTCATATTTTGCTTTTTTGTATTACTGATTCATCTAGCATCTAAATCATACGCACGAAGAAATTAAATATGAAATTAAAGCAGGGATTCAAGTTATTATTCACTTCAACGTCTCCTCTTTTCGCTTTTATGTAGAAATATATAGATTACAATTTATAAAACTATAATCGTAGTAGACTACTCTATGGATATGAAACATCCTTACTTTCTACATTAAGAGAAGAAAACAAGTTAAAATTATTCGGAAATTGGATTCTGAGGGGAATATTAAGGTATATACTTTTAATAAGCATGTTTGAACATCGTTGAGGTTAAAATTATTTCATTTATACTTTTTTTTTGTGCCTTACGTAACACAATCGTCCTCAACTAATATTTCTTTTATAATCTTCATTATATTATTAAAATTCAAAGCTTTTCGAAGACATGCTTCATTTTCAGGATTTTTCTTAATACCGATATATATATATATATATATATATATCCACCCATAATAATTCTGCCCTAGGGCAGGTCTTTCACTGCAATCATAGCATTTTTTCAAGCTATGCTTGCAGCTTTACTAGGGAATTATAGGTTTGGTAGCTTCCCGTTGCTTTCCACACCGGTGTAGGATGATGATGATGATAGCCGGATGATTTTCGGGGACCGTTGGGCCCTAAGCTTCCGGACATTTGTCTTACAGGTGAGGAAAAACCCCGAAAAAACCTCACCCAGGAACCTCACCCGACCGGGGATCGAACCCGAGCCCGCTGTGTGACAAGGCAGCACGCTACCTCGGGACCACAGCGGTGGACTCTATACATATATATATAATTTTAGTATCAAGAAAATTCTTGAAGATGAAGCATGTCTTCGAAAAGCTTTGAAGTTTAATAATATAACGAGGATTATAAAATAAAATAGTATAGTTGAGGACGACTGTGTTATATAAGGTACAAAAACTTTATATAATTGAAATAATTATTAAGGTCCCATAACGTATGGGAATGGTACAGGAGGAAGCTTTACAATAAGGAACTCAATAATGCATATCATTGTTCTGATATTATCAGGATTATTAAACCTAAGAGATTGATATGGAAGGTAATTTGAAGAGCGACAGTAGATATTTGTTAAAAATTGTTAATGCGAAATCCTTAGGGAAAATAGTATTAGGAAGGCCTATGCATAGTTAGAAAATAATAGTCGGATAACCTGTAGGGTATTGAATATTAGATTTATAAACTGGATTTAATTGATTGAGTATAGGGACCAGTGGAGAGCCTTAGTGAATGAGAATTTCATAAAACCATAGAAATATAAAATGTACAGGGTGTAAACTAAATTCGCATTACATACTTTTAAGACGTGTATTGGGGACCAAGACGGCTGTGTTTAGCATTGGAACTCACGTCCGTAACGTTTTCCCGCTACACGCAAAAATACCACAGCACACGTTACTCTCTCTGACGCATGCTGCTTGTCGTCTGGATCACAAGAAGAGCTCATGGTGACGACCACTTATGTCAACAGATGTACCGAAATGGACATTTCGGTACAGGAATTACGTCTTACTGCGCAAACTATACGTCATCGCGTCTCCATCTCGAGTGTCATCTTTATGAACAGTGCCAAATGCTTTCCTATCTATCCCTTCCTTTCCTAGTGCGCACCCTGTGCTATCGCGCATTCCCCCTCTCCCTGTGAACTCTCATAAATAGCTGTGTTTTGTAACATCGAATCATCATCTACTTAGTCACCATTGGAGTCTGGTCAGAGCAGCTCAGGAGAGCTGGTTTTCTTTGTTTAGTCCAGTAAGCCAGGGTGGGGACGCTAGGACAGTATTTCCCCCAACCCGAGGCTGGACTAGAGTGAATGATAATGTATGTATGTATGTATGTTGATTTATATCATATTTTCTTTTTGTATAGATAATCTACTATGATTTCTTTTCTTTGTAAATTGAATATTTTATTTATTTATCTTTATATTATATCTGACTATATTTTTGATTCGCATTAAAAACTTTAGTTGTGCTTTTTACTTACTCTATGCCTATTCATTCAGTAGTTAGCATAAGTCAGATATCAAAGTTAAATTCCAAAAGCTTGCTCAAGCGTGTTGTGTTAGTTCCTTTATCCCAAAGCTTCCACGATTGTATTTTATAAGCCAGTAAACATTGCATATTGGGAGAATTTAGTAAAGAAGGTTGAATTCCTCTTTGCCTCTATGGGCCCGGGCAAAGATGTCACAAATTTGAACAATCTATGCTTTCGAATCAAAATAGTGATCAACAATATAACCCTGCGTGGGTGCACAGAGGTACGGTACTTCCATACCATGTTCTGGTACACACGATCACCAATCCTTGGTCCTGCAACATCCGCCGCAGCCATAATCCGCGCCAGTAGTTCTTCCTCGGATGCCACAGGGGTCTCGTAAATCACGGATTTCATGTGATCCCACAGGTAATAGTGTAGCTGGGTCAAATCGGGAGAACGTGCAGAGTCTTTGGCGCAGAAAATGCGGGAGAGTGGAAAGTGTGTTGTATTTTGCATGCGTGTAGCGAGAAAACGGCACGTTTCCGGACACGAGTTCCTATCCTATACGTAACCGCCTTGGTCCCCTTACACGTCCTCAAAGTATGTAATAGGAATTTAGTTACAGCCTGTATAATGCTGCTGATTAAAATTTTGATGATGTCGAAGAAATTGTCAATTACTGAAATTTCTTCTATCAGTGAAGATACTGCATCTTTTTTACGACATAATATCTAGTGTGAGAAATGTTAGATTCAAATTTGGTGAGAAAGTTACTAGCAATTCCAACATGATTAATAGCTAACAAGATTTATTTAAGAAACAGGAAATATCACAATGTTAGTTTTGTATTTCCGTGTTTTATACCACCTAATGTTGTTTTATAAGTTATAATTTACAGCACGCATGTCTTGACTTTATTACTTTAGTAAACGACCTGCTGAGGAAATTGTAAAATAAACACGATAGCATTTAAAGATTTTTAACTTTCTCTGCGCTAAGTTTCGTTGATAATTTATAAGCTATCGGCTTCCGATTAATTGAAAAATCATTCAAGTTTTTGGTATCAATAAATCGGTCCTAGTTTCGACATTCATAGATTGAAATCCAGCCGGGGTCGAGACATTTTAAGGGCGAAAAATACTGAAAAAGACTTACTTCGGGAGGGAAGTAAAGTCCTGGCCACATGTCGTAATTTGTGGCATGAAAAAAAATCGCTATGAAATACAACTGAGCAAGTTTGTCGGTCCTTTCATGGCCATAATTTAAGTGCAATACTAATGACTTAAATTGTCAAAGAGCATGGATAAGTGAATTCTAAGACTAAAGACAGGTGTAAAGTGCTTAACTCAATTGAAAATGATGTAATAGCGAGATAAATGCCAGGTTTATCGAACGTGATATATCAATTTTTTAACTGCATCTAATCGTTAACTCATGTTTTGTTTACTATTTATTAAATTCTTTATTGATCGTTTCATTATTTGTTATTATATTAAATAGAAATTGAACAACAGCACATGGTTACATTTAAAGAAAAAATAGTTTATGTGTAACCTTAATTAGAAACCAGTTATAATAAGAACAGTTAAGTAACATAGATAGCGATAGGCAGGACATGTGGAACGAATGGGGAATGAAAGAAGGCAGTGGAAGCTTCTTGTAGGAAAATTAGAGGGAAAACGCCCAGTTGGTAGACCAAGAATGGGGTGGAAGAATAACATTAACCATGATTTGAGAGAAGTAGATCATACAGGGGTGATTGGAAACATTAGCTCAGGATAGGGATGTATGGTGAGCTTATGTCCACGCGGTTAGTTATTGAGTTAGTTATTAGTTTATGTGTAACATTTACCGGCAATTATCATTAAATGTCCATCGCTGTGATCTCGAGGTAGCGTGCTGTCTTGTCACGCAGCGAGCCCGGATTCGATTCCCGGTGAGTTTTTTCGGGGTGTTTCCTCACCTGTAAGACAAATGTCAAAGCTTTAGGGTTCAACTGTCCCCGAAAATCATCCGTCTATCATCCTCCTCCTCCTCCTCCTCCTCCTCCTCCTCATCGTCATCATCATCATCCTTTTCCGGTGTGGAAAGCAACGGGAAGCTACCACACCTATAATTCCCTAGTAAAGCTGCAAAGCATAGTGATTGCATTGAAAGACCTGCCCTCGGGCAGAACTACTATGGATGGATGGATAGATCATTAAAATATAATATTATTTTTTGATTTGGACAATAGAAACATAGTCTTCTAGTCCATCGCTGTGGTCTCGAGGTAGCGTGCTGCCTTGTCACGCAGCGAGCCCGGGTTTGATTCCCGGTTGGGACAGGCTCCTGGGTGAAGTTTTTTTTCGGGGGTTTTCCTCACCTGTAAGACAAATGTCAGGTAGCTTAGGGCCCAACGGTCCCCGAAAATCATCCGGCCATCATTATCATCCTTACCATTATCATCATCATCCTTCATCGGTGTGGAAAGCAACGGGAAGCTACCACACTTATAATTCCCTAGTAAAGCTGCCCTCGGGCAGAATTACTATGGATGGATGGATAGTCTCCTAATGCAGTCCACATTCATATGTATATATTTTTTTTTACCAATGCCTCCAGGTTGTCTTTATTGCATTTCTGATATTCTCTCCTGGCTTGGAGGAATTGTAACCATTTCTTAAGTTGGGGCGCTTGAAGGCGGAGTTACGTTATCCCTATGGTATGATAGGTAATGCATAATAATGAAGCAACAGAAGGGTCCTTAAACCTAAACTTAACATAAATACAGATCATGGGTGACTATAGGAATAATTTCCTTTAGGGAAAATTCCTATAGTTAGACCGGGAATCGAACCCGGTATCCCATGAACTGCAGTCAAAACCTCTGACCACTAGCTCATGAGGCTAAATATTTGAACCTAAGGCAACGCAGTTCAGTGATTCTAATTTTTTATTTTATTTAACTTATTTATTTATTTTTTTGCTAACGCCACCAGGTTGTCTTTTATGATATTTCTGGTTTTCTCTCCTGGCATTGGCGTAATTGTAATCAATTTCTTAGGTTGGGGCACCTAGAAGGCGGAGTTACATTATCCCGATGATATGATGGGCCATAAATGATAATGAAGTGCCAGGAGAGTTCTTAACCTAAATTACAGACCATAGGCGACCACAGGAATAATTCTTTTCAGTAAAAATTCCTATGGTTTGACCGGGAATCGAACCCGGGACCTCATGAACTGTAGTCAGAAACACTAGCCCATGAGGCTGGTCGTGACTCTAATGTACAATAGGCCTATAATCCAACCTAACACAAGTTAATCGTAAATTATACCACAAGACTGTAACCTATCCAAAAGGTCGCAAGCGCAGGTTATCCTGATGAATTCCATGGTAACTGACATAACAAATGAAACACAAAATAACTTTTTTTTAGCCCTCAAATAGTAGGGCACTACTTTTTCTCTTAAAAAACCCACACAGACACACACACACATATATAAGTTATATTACACGAAAAGAAAAATTAACGATCAAACCGGGATTTGAACCCGATACTTATAACTTTATACGTTAGTGAGATACATTCTTCTGCACTCAGCTCCCAGTGCAAACATTAATTTTTCTTTCCTTATATACTCGCACAATTTTCTATTAATAGAGGCATCGCTCGCAGTGCCATCTTAAGGCTCCTATAACGAGAAAGCATTTTTAATGAGAAAGTTTTACTTTATAACAGTAACGCTTTATACGTTTCATTCTCTTTAACAGAAAATATGGAGCATTTAAAATGTACGGTTTTATGTCGATAACTGACGTAAAGTAGAATGACATCGTGTTTTAATAAAAGTTTTCAATTTCATTTCAACAAGCAACTGTGAACATAGTACATGTAGGAGGAGTTATAAAATACATGTTTTGAGTTTTATGTTCTAATAAACTTACCAATTTTACAAAATAAAGGTATGACGTAGCAACTAACGTTTCTACTTGGTTAATAGTTTAATTAAAATAAATAATTCTTTGTTACGTACGAGTTTGTTCATATATAATGTTTTGATGTAGGTACTTGAAAATATTTTTAATGACTCATATATCACTTTGGGAGGCAGGGAAGAAAATTTTATTTTCATGTCAAATTTTACGTGGAATACATATCCTACGAATATACACCAAACACATGGGCAGTGATTCATGCCTATCATAAACTAAAAGCCACATACCTATAAAGGGTGCTCTGTCTCTCCAGATACACGCCCTCACGACTTGTATATGAACTCTCCAGAGAGCCATTCTACATAGAAGAGCTGAGGCTAAAGTTCCTACTACCAGTGACACCAGCTTACCAGGACCTCCTGCAAGAACTCCACGAGAAGAAACGCAAAATATGGGAAGAATTCTATATTACTGACACCATGACAAACCGTGAATGGACTCAGGGAGGATATGAATTGCGCCTTACAGTGACCAGACTCGCTGTGCATGGATTTCACCACAAGCTGTGCAGCAACCAGAGATTCCACGAGCCCAGCCCAGACTGCATGTGTGCAAGATGTGGCGAACAGTGCGAGAAATATCAAGTGTTTAACTGTAGAATGAGATCAGAATCGTTGTTGAAACTCTGCAGTGACTGAGAACAATCTTCTTTGCACGTTGTGCGCATTTATTTTATTTTATAATATAACAAAACAAATATTCTGAAAATCCCTTATTGAATGATTTACCTACTTCACCCGCACAGACAATACTGATGTTTTAAAACTAACCCCACACCGCATATTAGGTATTCATGCGAACATATAGGGCCTACATTGAGCACGTGCAGTGTCCTTAACTAGGGATTACTTTGATTTTAAAAAAAGTAAAAAAAAGGCATCATCCACAGGTATAGAAGTTTTAGTGTCCATTGTCATATGCGCAATTACTGTTGCGTATCTGAAAGTGTATTTTTTTTACATTAGTGGTCATAGTGTAGTTCTGATTTGGTGTTATAAATTAATTTTCGGTAATAATGTATTTTATTATATATGTACAGACATTTCAAACAAAATAAATAGGCTACATTTAATTAGGCCTATATGTGTAGTACCATAAAACGAAGTCTCAAAGAAACTACAAAGGACACTCTTTTAAAATTTTATAAAACAATGGCGGTTCCAACACTACTATATGGATCGGAACACAGGGAATTAACCAAAAACCAGGAACAAAGAATATAAACTTCGGAAGTGAAGTTTTTGAGTGTGGCTCGCTATACAATAACAGATCGGAAACAGAATGAAAATATACGAAGAGAACTAAATATATTCAAGCTGTTAGATAGAATTGTACAATACAGAGATGAATAGATGGACCACTTCAATAGAATGGATAACAACATAATCACGAAACAAATTCTTTACTACAGACCACTAGGACGAAGAAATGTAGGAATACCCAGTAAAAGATAGACCAATTATAACATGAGATCTGAACAGACTTAAGGTATATCCTTGATACGGCTGCTGCTGATGATATTATATCCCTATTATGTCCCTCATGGGGACATGGGTGCTCCCTATTGAGTTTTTTTAACCAGGCATAATTTAATTACACTTTTTTAACCTACAGATGTCATAGAGTGACATGTGGTTAGCACACCTCGCCTCGATGAGACATCTAGTAGGCAACTGAGGTAATTCTTGAATGAAGGCCTGTTAAATTTTGCAAAGAGAACTTTTAATTCAGGCTTGCGGTTCTTCTTTTACGAACCTGAAAATCTTCAGAGTCGGGACTCTCCCGGAGGACTTGCCCTTTGATTTTTCTAATGTAAAAACCCATATATTCTGGCCGGGTTTGAATTTACAACCCTCGGGACTAGAGGCAAGGAACATAACCACTAGATCGCCGCGGCCAACAATGTGTATTATAGGGCTATGCATTTAGTTATGTTCTCATAGTTTTTTGAATATATTTTGTAAGTTAAAAGGGGAACTTTAAAGATAATATTCATTATTGATATCTATTATTATTCCTGACAGTCAAATAACTAACAAAATTTATCATAGTGTAATGTTTTGATAATTATAAATTAACATTAAGTGAAATATATTGTAACATTAAATTGTATTATGCATATTAATAACAATATTACTGGTATTATTATTATTATTATTATTATTATTATTATATCATATTCACCTTGTTCAGTATGAATGTGTGATTAACTTGTGCGTCTTGTCTTAAATGTTCATGCTATCTTGCAGATGGCCCCTCGTTGAGCTGTTCCTTCATTCGGGAAGGACCTCCATATCTTTGTAATAAAAAAGTATATAATGATCCAAGTTAACAATCCTCTCCCAACAGGTCGTGTTACTCTAATTCCCAATGCTTAGAAGGAGAGCTTAAACTAGTGTTAAAAATGAGCAAAATTTATAATGATAATAACAATAATATTATTATTATTATTAATTATTATTATTATTATTATTATTATTATTATTATTATTATTATAAGTTATTTCATTAACGTGATAGTGTATTTTTTTGTTAAAATTCATAAATATATTTTTATTCACTTTATAGCATTTATTTTTTTCTCAGTAGGTAAGCGTACTACTAATGTTTTTCTTCATTTATCTTTCTTTTGAAATACTCTTCACCTTATACTGATTGTGATATATCATATACAGGACGCAAATTGTATCATCCAAAGAAATTTACCTGGTTTTAGAGGAGTTGCAGTTATCAGTTTTTAAAATTGTTTACAATATATATGCCTATATCCATAATCCAATATTAAAATAAAATGGGATGGAGTGGAATGGCTTGCGATCCCAATTAGGATTAAATGAAACCTATCAATATCAAATCAACTATATTTTCAAACCTAGCTTTAAAAATGACTCTTGTTTTCGAAATTTTACACAGATTCTTAAAAACTGAATTTTATAAATGTGGACTCTTACTTTAAGGGAGGAAAGGAGATTATCTGTATTTGAGATTAAAGTTCTTAGGAAAATTTTTGGACCAAAGAGAGATGAACAGACAGGTGAATGAAGAAGACTAACAGTGAACTACATGGTCTTTATAGGAAGCCAGATATAATGATAACAGTTAAGTCTCGTAGATTGCGATGGACAGGACATGTGGTACGAATGGGGAATGAAAGATGTGCATGGAAGCTTCTTGTAGAAAAACCAGAGGGAAACGCCCAGTTGGTAGACCAAGAATGAGGTGGGAGAATAACATTAACAATGATTTGAGGGAAGTAGATTGCCGGTATACGGGGAATGATTGGAAAACATTAGCTCAGGGTAGGGATGTATGGAGAGCTTATGTCCGCGTGCCATGAACCTATGGGTTCGATAGTGCCAGTGAGTTAGTTATACAGTGTATCCATAATCCAATATTAAAGTTTGGGATATCTCTATAGGATGGAGTAGAATGGTTTGCGATCCCAATTAGGATTAAATGAAACCTATCAATATCGAATGAACTATATTTTCAAAACTTAGCTTTAAAAATTACTCTTATATTAGAAATTTACAGATTGTTGAAAACTGAATTTTAGAAATGTGATTGTTATTTGAGTGTCCCGTGTTTTATTCCAAAATACATTAAATTATTAAAAAGTTAGGTTATTGCCATAATAGATTTCAACTGCCTTTGTCAAATATTTTATGTAATAAGTGTTGCTGTAGAAAGCTGTGTGACTTTATCCATCATATTTTTAAGAGACTTTGAGTTAGTTTTTTGGTTTGTTAATTTAATTATTTATTTGTTCATATTACGTTATTATGTAACGCTAGAAATTAACCATACTCTAAATTACTGTAAATAATTAATTGTATTGTAACTAAAACCCTAACATACCGGATGGAGAATCAATAAAAAATAAAGTGTGATTTTTAGTTTGTAGTACTTAATTATGGTCTGAAGTTATGTCATTCCATTACATACCCCTATTTTATTTTAATACCGGATTATGAGTATTAAATATGGGTAACATTAACAATATTTATAACTCGAATATTTTTTGTCTGCGACTCTGAATTCTCTTTCTCAATTCGTTTGTATACAGAAAAATTCCATCAGCTTATTTAATTTCCACCGTATATACGTTATGTAAAGTTAAAAAAAATCAGTTTTAACTTGTGCTTTATGAATTACAGAAACTTCAAGAATGACATAGTATTTATAGACTTATTAAATCTGTATTATCGTAATGAAAGCAAACAACTACTAACTTAAAAGTTACTTGTCTGTTACATAACTTGGAATAGCTGCGGGTAATCACTCCAAGATGATGGAAGCAGTTATGTGACATGTATTTATCGCAACAAAATTACACGCATATTTATCAAAGTCAAATAAATGTGTAATTTAATTAATACAGAGTTATAATTCCTTACTAAACATACCTTTTACAATTATAAAGGTCTTCTTGTGTATACTTCCTTGTCGGAATGTTTCATTCTTAAATCACTTTTCTATTAAATCTTGAGAAGACCGGTTTCACATTCGCTGACGACACTGTAATGGTTGCCTGATGTAACTTATCCTAACTACTTTTCAATCTGAGATCTTAGAACCGCTTCACTCCTGCAAATTCCTTCATAAAATCACCCAAGGCGTAAAAAAGTTCGAAATTGATTGTCTGAAAACATACATGTATTTACACTAAGGTTCACTTTATCTAATATTATACGTGTTATTTTAACCTTTAACGGATTTACCTTAATGCACATTTTTTAAGAAGATGCTTGATACAAGGTCTTTTATCTCTCTTTTTTTCTTCTTTCGTATACCAATACTAGATGTTTACGTAGCCATGGCCCACTCTGTTATGGAGAAACGGTTGGATCTTTGTAGGTGTGGAAGCTTGGGAGGTGTAATAAAGCATTTTATAACCTGGAGGAAAGGTTCAGGGTCGCTGGTGCCGCCCCTAAAAGCATCCGGTATCCGTCAAGCTTGTGTTCACTTTGCATAATTAAGAATTATGTTAATACAATTATCATTTAATTGATTAGCGACTTCCACTTGTCATTGCTATGTTTGAAGGACACACCCTTAAGTTAAACGACACTTTATATTTATCGAGATATTAACACCATATTCAAATAATGTAGTGAAATATAGAGAAGCAAAGAGAATTCAACTTAGAGACGCACATCCTCTTTATAGTTTATAAGAAGGCCTTTGCTAAAGTGTCTAGACCAACATTATGGAACATATTAAGTGAAAAAGGAATTCCACTACACTTGATAGCAGTAATTAGAGAAAATGTATGAGAAAACACAATAAAAATAAATCAAAGGGAACCAATACATATAACAGGAGGAGCTAGACAAGGTTGTCCATTATCAACCACGCTTTTTAACATTTATTTCGAAGACATGATAAGATCATGGAAGCAAATGACGACTGGGGGAATTAACTTAGGAAATATAGTGGCCGTAGCCGAGCGGTTAAGGTACGAAGCCTTGGCGCAGAGCTACGGGACTTGCGCTGGTTCGAGTCTCCATGGGGGAAAATTTTTCTCATGGTATTTCGGCCAGTATGGGACCGGTGCCCACCCAGCATCGTGAGACAATTGGGTAGCTACAATAAGTAGCGGCTCCAGGTTGAGGAACCAGCTATAACGGCTGGGGGACTCGACATGCTAACCACATGTCACCCCTACACTGGCTGTTGATCATCTATCCTCTGTGTTTGACACATGTGGATGTGAAGGGCCAGCAGCCGGCTGGTAAAAGGGCAACCGCTTAAAAGTGGAAAGACCCTCAATCGGAAATACAGTAAAAAAAACAGTAGAGCCTTTGCAGATGACCAGATTTTAATAGTAAAAACAGAGGACGAACTACAAAGAATGCTATATAAAACTAAATGAAATATAAAAAAAATACAACATGGAAATATCCTCAGAAAAATCAAAAAACAATGGCCTTCAAGGGCGCTCATCCAGTTCGGACAAAGATAATATTAGAAAATAAACCAATAGAACAAGTGTTAAGATATAACTTCCCAGGTTGCGAAATATCATACACAGCGGAAACAGATATAAATAACAAACTAAATAAGTTTAATTATATAACAGGAACACTAAAAAGAACTTTGAAAAATAAAGCCAGGAAAGACTCTATAATGAAATTATACAAGACAATGGCAGTGCCTATTATTACTTATGGATCCGAAACATGGACAGTGACAACACAACATCTGCCAGAATACAAGCTGCTGAAATGAAATTCTTCAGATCAATAGCAGGATATCAAAGAACAGACAAAAACGTAACACAGAAATAAGACAACAACTAAAAGTAGAGGAATTAAACACAGCAATAGTGAAATACAGAAACAAAACTGGAAATAACACTTTGCAAGGATGACAGAGAATAGAATACCAAAAGCAGCATACAGTTATTCACCACGAGAGAAGAAGTTTGGGAAGACCAAAGAAAAGATGAAAACAGCAGCAATTTGGAGTCGGAACAGGCTAGTAAATAAGCCTAAACCGTGAAGAAGAAGAAGAAGAAGAAGAAGAAGTAGTGAAATTAAGGTAGTAATGCTGACTAAGTACTTCAGGTAACAAAATGCCTAACTGGATGACTCGGATTCGTTCCCGAACAGAAAATGAGTGGATATTTTTTTAAAATTATTTAGTCCAGAATAACTCTGAGGCACATTCAGACTCTTTTAAAAATATGAGTTTTCTTCTTAAAAAACTTGAAATTGGGGCCTTCATTACCTGATAAATATATAATTATTATAACATTTAATTGTTGTATGATCATATACAGAATGGAAATAATACAAGTGCGCAGAATTTAAGTATGAATACTTTGATGCAAATGTAATTCAAAGTCTTTAGATTTCGGATCTCAAATATATTATTGTATCCAAATGTTAACATTTTAAAATTCATGCCTGACATATCAATCTTCCTCAACCAAAACAAATTTCAGTTTAAAAACTTCGTCAAAAATTAAACATTGTAGGTCTTTCAGAAACATGTTCCATTATTAGCATGTAAAATGACATTGTAAGTCGTGAGTCCCAAGTCTGAAGAATTTCAGGCTCGTAAAATAACCTTAAGTCTGAATAAAAAAGGCCTTTACAAAATTTAACCGACCTTTATCCATCCAAGCAATACCCTATTTGCCTACTAGATGTCTCATTGAGACGATGTGCAAAGTACATGTCACACATTGACATCTGTAGGTAAATAAGCGTAACTAAATTACCCTGATTAAGAAACTTGTGCTAGGGAGTACCCGTGTCCGCACGCGGAACATGTGGGGTATATACATATATAGCTACATACTTAATAACTTCAACGGTGGTTTGGCATGATTTTTAAAAAGTATTGATTTTTGATCGAAATAAAATAGTAATTTATCAAAAGTCGTTACCTTTATTTGAAATGATCAGGAGTACTGGTCTCATTTTTTCAGATAGTTCATAGAGGGGATATCACATTTAGTAATGTTGGCTGCAATTTAACCAATTCTCCTTGTGTAATGTTAACAGCGAATTCACATTTATTTTATTTCATAATTATAATCTAGCCTATGTTACAACCAAGCGTGAGCTCGAAAAGTATGTTTAATATATTTTCACATAGATGAATTTTTATTGAGGATTCATTATTTATAATTTAACTACTCTTTTTGGAACTCAAATCATAATCACTGGTGTCAAATACGAGCTTGATAGGATAGGACTTAATATTTTGTCCAGAAGCCACTTTTTTCAGACTTGAGTTTCTTTTACGTGCTGTGAATCTACAACATATGACATAAATTTATTTCCCTTCCCTACTCTAATGATTTCTACGCCCTTATAAATCTATTGATCCTGGCCAAGTTGGACTCGCGAAATTCGGAACCAAATGCGAGCATGGTAACCAATACGTAGAGCATCAATATAGAATACTACGCTCTTCACATTCTCAGTCATTAGTGCCGTAATATGATGCTAGGCGTTAAAGTAACAAAAAATCCGTCAAGGTCTCATGATTTTTAAACCCTGAAAAAATCTACTGGCCTGGGTCGGATTTGAATATTTTTACTACTTTGTAATGACTAGTGAAATTATATAAACCAGTTGTAATAAAATCTTTGAGTGCGATGGGTAGAATATGTAGCACGAATGGGGAATGAAAGAGGGAAATGAAAATGTGCAGGAAAACCAGAAGGAAAGCGCCCAGTGGGTAGGCCAAGAATCAGATGGAAGGATAATATTAACCATGAGCAGAGGGAGGTAAATTATACAGGGGATGATTGGAAAACATTGGCTGAGGATAGGGATGTATGGAGAGCTTATGTTCGCGCTGCCATGGACCATAGTGCCAGTGAATTGGTTAGTGAAATAATAATTAGGCCTATTATTAATGATGATGTAGGTCGTGATAGTGAAAAAGCAACCAGCATTTGTTTTGGCAAAAACAAGAATGAAGTCCTGTACGTTAGTTCATTCTTTAGACTCAGGAACATTAACATTTAGTGAGAACATAAACAGAAATTGGTGATATGTACATCGGCGACATTAACTCACTGGCACTATCGAACCTATACGCTCTCTACACATCCCTAATGTTTTCCATTCATTCTCTGTATAATATACTTCCTCAAATCATGGTTATTGTTATTCTCCTACCTCGTTCTTGGTCTACCAACTGGGAGTTGGGTAATGTTTTTTCGGGGTTTTTCCTCGCCTGTTAGACAAATATCAGAAACTTTAAGGTCCAAACGGTCCCCGAACATCATCTGGCATCATACTCATGGTTATATATTCGCCATGTTTAGTATGAATGTGTGTATGAATGTGCGTGTGAATGGCGTGTTTCGTCTTAATGTTGTGTTGTCTTAGAGGAGGCCTTGACATTGAGCTGATCATTTATTCGGGCAGGCTCTCCATGTCCTTGTCTGGCCAAAAAGTAAATGTGTGATCCACGGTTTAAATCCCCCTCCAGAACAAGTCGTGTCACTCTAGAGCCTGGTGGCGTGTGGCATGTAAAAGTCAAGAACATATGAGGCGGTCAGAGGACAAGGGGTACAAGTGACATTATAATAGATATTATTTCTCACTGATCTTTAACTTAATTTTCTCCAAACTATTTTTTGTCACTTGAACCCCTTTGTCCTCTGACCGCCTCATATAAGGTGCGAGGTTAAACAAAGTTAATGGAATGGAATGGGAGAGAAAAAAGTTCTGATTAATTCATTAGTTTAATTCGTTAAATTCATTATATTAGGTTGGTTTCTCATTTTCACCTCGTAATTGCTGAGGAGTGAGTTAAATAATTGAGATACTTCAGTTGAGTTTTCGTGTTGTTTCGTATTGCACGATATGTTTGCAGTAACACGCCCTCTTCACTCTCTAATGTTTATTGTTTATTCTTTCTCCCAAATACAAGTTTAATCAATTTAATTTAAACTGGGCCACATGCTGGGTAATTAGTCAGTGTAGTAATAATCGTGAAATAAACTCTATTCTTGAAATTCATGCTATTATGCATTACGGAGACTGTTGTCCCAACTTCTAAAAAAAACCGTTAAATTGAAAATGTATAAAACTGTTGTTATCCCAGTTATATTAAATGGATGCGAAACACAGACTCTTGCTTTAAAGGAGGAAAAAAGAATACGAGTAAAATTGTAGACTTTCACGGCAGGTATTTTGATTCATGTATTTTATGTCTTTCGGGCTAAATGGCCGTGGTCTGGTTTTATTAACACGACGTTTCGTTTACTACTTTAAACATACTCAGGAGATTCTGCGTGTTCTTTGACCTCTTAACTCTTAACAGTCTGCAGCCGACATTTGAAGAGTTAAGAGGTCAAAGAACACGCAGAATCTTCTGAGGATGTCTACCGCAGCAGTAGACGAAACGTCGAGTGTTAATAAAACCAGACCACGGCCATTTAGCCCGATAGACATAAAATACATGAATCAAGAATACGAGTATTTGAGAATAAAGTTCTAATGAATTTTTTTTGGATCGAAGATGAACAGTCAAGCGAATGGAGAAGACTACTAAGTGAGTTAAATGATTTTTATGGAAATCAGATATAATAAGAACAGTTAAGTCTCATAGACTGCGATGGGCAGGACATATGAGGAATGGAAGATGGTATGGAAGCTTCTTGTAGGAAAAACAGAAGGAAAACACCCAGTTGGTAGACCGAGAATGAGGTGGGAGAATAACATTAATCGTTATTTGAGGGAAGCAGATTATACAGGAGATGATTGGAAAACGTTAGCTCAGAATAGGGATGTGTGGAGAATTTATGTCCGCTCGCTCATGAGCCTATAGGTTCGGTAGTGCAAATGAGTTAGTTATTTAGTAAAAATCGTGAAACTTGATGGTTATTATTGTTTTATCTTTATTTTGTTTCTTGAAATGTATATTTTTATAGTACTGGCAACTCGATTCATTTGTCAAATTGTTGGTTCGGTTGGACTAGTGGTTTCCAAGCTCGCCTCTGTTTCCAAGGTTTTAAGGGTTTAAACCCGCCAGGATCCTTGAATTTTCAGAGGGTAAATTTCTGAATATGGGTTATTTCGGAAGGGAACTAAAGCCATGGGTTCGGTATCGTAGATTTACAGCATGTGAAAGAACCTCAAGCCTGAAAAGAGGACTCTGAGGAACATTTTTAATCCCTTTCACGCCCGGAATTAAATTGTGACCAAAGGTCTTAGTTCTTAACTAGCATCGTTAGATAAAATAACTTTAACAAAATATTTATCACATTCTTGAACTCAAAATCGTGGAGCATTTTATTTGTTATTAGCTGAGGACAACCCGATTCGCTTGGTTTACTTTTGGTATATCTGTGCAGTTTTTTTCTATTCTAATGTAGAAGACGTGCATTAATAGTTACATACATTATTTTTAGTTGACCTATATGGAAAATTACTGTAAAAATTGCTTCTAATACGATAATAGATAATAGTTTAACGAGTTTATTTTGTGAGTATTTTTCATGCTCCACTGTACTAGAGTAAGTACTACTGATTTCGTCATGAGTTTTGTATCTATGATGATGATGATGATGATGTTTAATAAAATAATAACTATTGTTGTGATTAATAGTAAATTTAAAATGTATGGACATTTAGAAAATGTTATTTCTGTAGATATTTTGAAAAACGCCAAAGAAGCTGAATTGCCTTTAATTCCAGAGAAATCTAGAGATGGATACTTACAGGAGGACCAATCTTTTTGAACTGAAAAAAAAAAAAAACATCGGAAGAGGCGATGCTTGCATTTTTTAATCAGAAGGTATGTTTGTTTTGTATGGGACTATAGTTATAGTTGCATAACGTTTTGAATGTTCTTAACTGCGTGATTAATTTTAATAATACGAAGTAATGTCTGAGGTTCTACAATTTTTTATTATCATGCTTTTATTTATGTAAAAGTGTTGACGTGTAGTAAACAATATTGCAAGCTAAAATAACTATTCATATTTGCTGTACGCATACAGGAAAGTCCATTTTTCCAGACAAATTAAAACAGAAAACAGCTGTTTCCATGCAGGTCAACTGAAAATACTTTTTATCTAACACTAGCTAATACCCGGCGTGCGCTGCTACACCTAAATATATTATGTGTTTTTGCATTTAGTTGAATAAGTAAAAGGAAAAATAAATATAAATTTATTATTTTTAGATTACCCGACGTTCCCCAGGAATCTACACATCCCGATATACTTGAGCTGAAAGACAAAATTCGTTATTGTGAGTTATCCATAAAATAATACCCGCCGTGAGCTGCTGTGCTCGGCCGGGAATCTACTTATCCCGATCTTCTTGGCATCAATGAAAGACAAAAATGGTTATTGTGAGTTATTCTTAAAAGATAAACATATGCAATCGTGGACTTTTCTGTAGAGTTTTTTTTTTTTGAGATTTTCAATTCTGTGTACAATAATTTTGTGTATTTGTTATGGTTTAGGCAGCGTAAGCCAATTAAGCTTATAAAAAGCGACATTTTTTTCCACGTTTTTTCACTACAGAAGGCGATTTTTGTGGGTGAAGGGCTTGAGCATTAAAACTCTCTTATAGCCTTCCGGGAAAATCCTGAATATTTTGTAAAAAGCCCCATGACAATCGAATGAATGGTATGGCAGCACATGCTTGCCCCGGAATCTACTTATCCCGATCTCCTTGGCATCAATGAAAGGAAAAAATGGCTATTGTGTGTTATCTGTAAAATATAAACATATGCCGTCGCTGACTTTTTTGTAGTTTTTTTTTTTTAGATATTCAATTCTGTGAATATTAATTTTGTGTATTTGTTATAGTTTAGATAGCGTAAGCCACTTAAGGGTAAAAAAAATTGACTTTTTCATGTTTTTCACTATAAAGGGTGTTTTTTAAGGGTGTAGAAGTTGAGTATCTCAACTCTCTTGTAGCCTATGTTCATCCCGGGAATCTCCTGAACATTTTGCAAAAAATCCCATCACGATCGGATCAACGGTATGGCCGCGCATAAAGTACGAACAAATAAACAAACATTCATTTTTATATATTAGATAACAATCAGTGACGCTTTAGTTCGTAGTTACTAGGCAACAAAACTTACACTTTACATTCTAATGAAACACAAAACACGCTATCAGAATTTAAAATACAGGTTCAACAAAACGTAAAATACACTTTAATGATTATTGTAATATTACAATCGTTACAATTTGTAATACCTATTGAAGACACATTTTCTCTATTATAAGAAGTATCGTTTTTCACAATTTTGCCTGTGTAAACATTTTTACTTTAAATTCACGTATGAAACTAGTACCCAAAATTAAAGAATATAACAACATTGTTGATTTATCGCGTTTTTTTCTCTCTCCAAAATCCACATTACTCTTTCTCGAAACATATCGTTCCCGCAATATTTAATTTCATTAAATAAACTAAATTTAACATATAGCCTACTAAAATTTTGAATTACAGAGACTGTTAACGTCTCAACTCCTTTTAAAAGACGTTAACCTGAAAATATATACAACTAATATTCTACTAATTATATTATATGGATGCGAAATATGGACTCTTACTTTAAGGGAGGAAATGGGGTTACGAGTATTTGAGAATAAAGTTCTTAGGGAAATTTTTGGACCAAAGAGAGATGAACAGACAGGTGAATGGAGAAGACTACATAACAGTGAACTACATAGTCTTTATAGCCTGATATAATAAGAACAGTTAAGTCTTGTAGACTGCGATGGGCAGGGTATATGACACGAATGGGGAATGGAAGAGGTGCACGGAAGCTTCTTGTAGTAAAAGCGGGTAGACCAAGAATGAGGTAGGAGAATAAGATTAACTATGATTTGAGGGAAGTAGATTATACAGAGAATGATTGGAAAGCATTAGCTCAGGATAGGGGTGTATGGAGAACTTATGTCCGCGCGGTCAGGAACCTATGGGTTCGATAGTGCCAATGAGTAAGTAAGCAAGCCTACTGAAATACTCTGAACGTAGATAAAATATTGTAGACACCACGTTATAAAATTAGGTTTAGTAACTCGCTTCGGTCGTTTTCTAACTTGAGCAACTCGTTACTAAACCTTTGCTTTTGTAACTAGTCGTCCAAGTAGCTATTTTATTTCTTCTTTTATTTATTTTCTTTTTTTTCGGTGTATCTTATATATAAAGAATTTTCATAAAAATATATTCTTATACACTATATTTGGTGTCATGTTGTGTGACTTTTACGTTTATCTTCTGTCTGATTACCTGTGCCCTGTTGAGAATTTTCTCAGACTATTTAACTCATGCCCCAAATGGGAGTAAATGACAATCACGTTTCAATGATTTTTTATTTACAACCAATCACAGTCGTTTTTCGCCTAGAATTTACCAACTAAAGTTTATCATAATAAACAAAGCACCTCCTTTTTTAACATTCTGAATAGGTCATAGCATTATTTTGCAATGACTGACTCAATAAGAAATACGGCTACCAGATTGTATATATAGTGCATGAATGTCAACAGAAAGCGCATGCGAGAGATAATATAAAACATTTGTGACAATTGATTATACCAAAAAAAAACACTGTTTGCACTTTCTTAAACGAATTATTTTCCAGGAAATGACGTTCCAAAAAAAAACACTGTTTGCACTTTCTTAAACGAATTATTTTCCAGGAAATGACGTTCCAGGAAAATGTAATTGACATATTTACAATAGGACATAAAAAATTAATTAATACCTATAACGTTGGTTATAAATTTCTCCACTATGGTGCATTCTTACAACATTGCGATCCTTTGGCAATAAATAATATGATCTGGTTGCAGTGATGAACAAAAGAACAAACGAATCGTACCAATCGTTTTTAATTTGTTTTTCAAACATCGCCGTTTACATTAAAATATAAATAGTTAAAAATAACTATAGTTAAATAATAATTTGTGAGTAAACAGCTTAAATATGTATTCGTTAAATAGTCCTAACAAATGCCACTCTTGATTTCCAAATTCTCTAGATGAATTCACTCCTCACTTCGGGAGTCGTGAATTATCGATAATTTGAAATCATTCGTGGCATTACTTATGAACATGCCCCCTCAATGATACGTACTCGCCTCTTTCTTCTTCTTCTTAATCATTTCCTCGCGCTATTTTTTGTCTTGTTAACGGTACGATTCGGGATCGTGAAAAATTCTCTCTTAGGCCTTGGCATTTTTTTAACTTATAATTTTCACTTTAAATTTTTTAATTTAAATTTTTCACTTTCAAGTTCCCACTTATCATTCACTTTCTTTACCCATTAATTGTCTTATTCAATCTGCTTCTCTAGCATTTTATGTTGCTTTCTGTCTTATTATCTCAGCTCCGATGAAAATTTTGTCGTAACAATTCTTGACGTATTTAACTTTCTTCTTATGTACCATCTTATATCTTTACGACACGAATCGGAATCCAAAAATTCTATCCTTACACTTTGATATTTTTTTTCTCTTTATATTTTGACTTTTAAATTTTTGATCTACAGTTAATGAGGTCCCGATTCGATTCCTGGTCAAACCATAAGAATTTTTCCTTACAGGGAATTATTCCTGTGGTTGTCCATGGTCTGAAATTTAGGTTATGTTGATGGAACTGCGATAGTATTAGTAGTAGTGATTTGGGATAAATCTCAAGATATTTTCTCCCATGCTGTCATAGATCTATCTGCCCTAGCTGCGCCTAATGAAGAGATCATTAAACAAAGGCGACATGCCGGCAAACCGCTGATTAATCTTGCCAGGTTGTCAGTGTACCTCTTTTAAGTGTATTTCATCAGTTTTTGTCAGTATTTGTTTTGTATACTGGGAAAGACAACTCTGTCAATTTTTTCGCCGCACGCTGCTTTACAAGGGCGTGAGTTTCAAGACTTGTCTTTCACTATACCTCCTGTTACCCTTATACAGAGCAACTTTCCTCCGCCGCCCTTCCTTCTCTTTTGGTTCCTCTTCCACTTTCCCTTCTCCATGACAGTCGTGGACTTCCTCTTTTCATCTGGCCTTTTGGGTTTCAAAGCTGGGCTTGTCTCTCAATAGAATTTCGATTTTTCTTAATAATATGGCTAAACCATCTCAATTTCCTCCTTATTTGGATATCAACGGGGTTTTTCGTTCGTTTGCTTTCATAAATTTTTATTGGAAATAAAATTTGGTCAAAATGCGAAGGATCTTGCTCACACACCTGTTTAGAAGACCTGCAGGCTCCTTGTTATCTCAATAGTCACTTTCCAGGTTTCACATCCATATAGTAATGACTAGAGTCCGGATGTTTAGGCACTTAAAAAATTCAAAATAGGCAGCAAAAAAGGCACTAAAATTATTAATATAGGAAATAAAATTCAAAATAGCTCTTACAAAAAATGGACTAACAACATACATTTTTACAGCCTTACGCAAAGAATATAACACATGATATCAATAGCATACGAAGATTACCAGAGATGATTTTGGAACTTGTGTTACCGTTTTAAAAGAGCATTTTACGTATGCTTTTGCAGTGTATACGTGCTGCGAACCATGACCATTTCTTCGCGCAATTCACTGAAATGTTAGACACTTTGCAAAACAATATTGAAACCGTCATTTGAGAATATTCAGCACACCAATTCTTTCACGAAATTGGTCAGTTTGTCTTTTACTGTAGTTCTTTCTTTAGGGCATCGTAGAACAACTGTTCTAAAGGTAAAAAAAAAAAAAAAAAAAAAAAAAAAAAAAAAAAAAAAAAACACATACACTTGTCGCACTAACTTTGTCTTTGAAACACCTCTCTTGATGATATTACTGACACAGACTGAGTTCAATGTTACCAACTTCAAAAATAATATTGCCACTCACTTAAAGTTTCAGGTAAGGTGTGAGACAGGAAGAAACTTGAGCAATCTAACCCTTTTTTTGTCATTCAGCAATGTTTGTATTGAAAAGAGCAAAGCTGTACTATAGAACTTTCTCCAAGCCTTAGAACCGGAGTATAATACAATGGGGCATAGCTTTAGGGCTATTTCGCTTAACGGGAGTGCATGAGATGGAAATTACAATAGCCGGTGCATGCTATCTCGCCTAACGCTTAACGGGAGTGATTGAGGGGAAATTTCTCCATTTCAATTGATTTCATTGAATAACTAAGTTAATTTCGAGAAAAATGGACAAATAATGCATTTATAGCCATTGTAAGCCTAAATATGGCATTTATAGGCAAAATTAAAACTTCATGGAAAAAAACTTAGGGTCGAAGGTATGACCTTAACAACTGACCTGAAAATGGCGGTCGTGTTATATTTATCTGGACTTCCAACTTCACAGAGGTAAAGCCCTAATATGAATACTACTGACTATTCTGGTTTTATTTGTTTTTAAATAGCTGTCAATGTTGTTTTTACTTAATTTCCTGTGGAATTTTGGTTGATGAGAACTATGAAGGTCGGCGCACTTTTTCCAGGAATAAATGGTCATAACATTGCATCTTACTGTAAAGTAATAAAACAAAAGGAAAGTGAGTCCCACGACAGACCCACCGAGGCCCTTGGGGTAGTGGGAGGTTAAGGCTCCCACTTTTTTCTAGACACTCGCGGCACTTTATGTCAGCCGGGTTGTCAGCCCTGCGTGACGGCCCGCCCTTTTACCCAAACAAGTCGTCTGGTACTCATTTCCGTTGTAGAGGCTGAGTTTACCCCGGGCCATGGTGCCGCCAAGAAGGGTTTTGGGGTCAGTTTAAAAATCCGGACCCCCCCCCAACGGGACTTGAACCCTCGACCCTCCGCTTGTCGCCCCAGTGTGCCTTAAACCCACCTACGCTACGTCGGAGTTTGACGAAAATTATTGAAAAGTATCAAACTGTAAATTTAAACCAAACGGGAATCGAATACGTGTCCGCTGGTTTAGGTGCAATATTGTTACACAAGTTACCACAGAGATGATTTAAAAGTATTATTAATTTTTAAAACAATTCTATAAATTTTGAAGAAAATCATTTCATTTTAGTTTCTCTTCTAAATGGCTATTCTATTCTACTTAACCCTCAGTATTTGAAACGTTGTCTTCATTTCGATTGCCCCCTGATCTTTGAAACCACAGCTTTGTACAGTTAATCATCCCTTCATTTTTCAATTCGCTTTCCGTTCATCATCTTCCCATCATATATTAAATACAAGCTCGAAAATTAACTCTAGCTGTGTCTCTATATGAAATACCTCACTATTCGTCATCCTTTTTTGTTTTGTCTATGTGAAGGACTGTCCGACCTCAAATGTAGTTATAAAAATAAGCTTACTGGCATTTACACTAGACAATCTTCTATTATATAAAAATGAAGTGTGTGTTTTGTTTGTATGTTTGGTTTGTTTTGTACTTTATGCGCGGCCATACCTTTTGATCCGATTGTGATGGGGCTTTTTTGCAAAATGTCCATGAGATTCCCCGGGATGAACGTAGGCTATAAGAGAGTTGTTGATACTCAACTCCTATACCCTTAAAAATCGCCCTTTGTAGTGGAATACGTGAAAAAAATAGTTCTTTGGACGCTTAAATGGCTTAAGCCTAAGCTTGCCTAAACCATAACAATACACAAAAGTCAATGTACACAGAATTGAATATTTCAAAAGCTCTACAAAAAAGTCCGCGACAGCATATGTTTATCTCTTACGGAAACTCACAATAACCATTTTTGTCTTTCATTGATGCCAAGAAGATCGAGACGTATGCAAGCATAGCAGCACACGGCGGGTATACTTTTACGGATAACTGACAATAACTAATTTTGGTCTTTTAGCTCATTTATATGCCAAGAAGATCGAGATAAGTAGATTCCCGGCAACACCGGGTAATCAGCATGGAGAATTTTAAAGTAATTACGATATACATTTATAATCATTTTTCAATTTTACTTATTCAACTAATCATAAGAAGTACATTAATTTATGGTCAAGAAGATCGGGATAAGTAGATTCCCGGGCAACGCCGGATAATCGGCACGGGGTATCTAAAAATATGACATTTATAATTATTTTTCCTTTTACTTATTCAAATAAACATAAAACACATAATTTTCATTTATTTAGGCGTAAACAGCGCACCGCCGGGTATTAGCTAGTAATGTTATAAAAATAAGCTTACTGACATTTACTTAAGCAATCTTTATATATAAAATTGCAACCTGCGTATGTTTGAGCTCGCAATAGCTCGAATAAATAGTCGGTAGATTATCTTGAAAATTATACACACACAGGCATTCAAATACGGCGAGTGTTTATTCACTATCTATTATTCTCTGAAACCATTAGATGTAGGAGTTCACCTGAAACGAAAATTTAAAAAATCGCTCTATACGGTCGAATTTTCTATGTTTCACAACTAAACTCAGTATATGATATTAAAATAACCGAGTTAGATATTTTCCGAAAATTAGTGAAATGCCGACCATTAGAAGTGGGGGTTTACCTGAAATCCGAATAAAAAAAAAAATACTCTAGCAGCTGCCATGTTTAGAGTCGTGGCAATGTATACCATATAATTTAATTAACCCATGATTTTTCCTTTAACTTATTCGACTATAAATAAAAACACATTTAATTTCGTTTATTTAGGCATAGCAACGCACCCCGGGTACTCGCTAATTAATATATAATCAAGTTCTAAGCTTATTTTTATTAATTATTTTATATTTTGTGCATTATTATCATCAAGTGTACTGTATATTGTGTATAATCAAGTTCAAGTAATGTTATTTTTGTTACTAATTTGGATATCCATATTCAGCTCTACTTCTGTATTATCTATAGGCATATATATATATCTATATATATTAATATATTAATATATGATATATAAACCCTTCTCGTGTTTGTCTTGTAATAGAGCATTTGTTCAACTTCCATGCTATAAATAAATAGACTTAGGTGCATATTTAAATCTGTTATTAAACCAATTTGATTATTTGTGTATAAAAGGGATTCGATGATCCACTAATCGCAGAAGGTATAGATCAGACTCGATTGCTGTATTTTTAAGTTTCTGAAATTCACAGCTCGTTTGAATTCGGTCGAAATCAGTGAATTTGTTAATATTTGTGTAATTTACCACTGGAGAAGTGGAAGAGAAGTCATGACTAATATATCTTAATGTCAAGACATCAATAAAATATTACTAGTGTTCGCCAAGTGGTCGAAATTCGATTATAATCATATTGGAACCAGACATTTTATATACCTCACAAAATATATATAGGCTATTTAATGTTGGAGTGTAATTGATGATGGGAGCGATAGTATTATAAATTAACACCCAGCACCCGCGAGGAACAATAAGAAAGCGGCTCCACGTTGAGAAAACCAGCTATAACGCTGGAGACCCGACATGATGACCATATGTCACCCTTACACTGGCAGGATGATCGGTTTTAACACATGTAGTATAATTATTACCCTCCCCATAGTTTAAATAGGAGCTTTGGCGCTGGATTTTAATGCCTTACAGTTAAAAACGGCATATTTCTTTGGAATGGCTTTGTACATTAGATGCTTCTCTGGAAAAATTCAACTTTTGCACCATGGAGATTTCCATAAACACTGGCTTGTAGTTAAAAACGGCAAGAAACTCAATGTTTATCATAAAGTATTTATTGATAACACTAAAGCTTGTCAGTAGCTACTAAATGAAAAAAAAAAAAGAACAAATCGTTGACAAACAGAGGAGAAAATGGTACTTAACTGGTTTTTGTCTTTGCCCTATTTATATATATATAGATTGCCATCTTTATTATTGTTATTAGATAGATCATCGGTTGATTAATGTCTTTGACATCGTCCGATTCCTAATAGCCAGTTTTGTCGGTCCATCCAATCTCCTGGTTGTAGATGTTTCTCCTTCATTTCTCCTTCATATATAAACATATTCCTTGCCTCCAGGAGGTTTTAGGTCTTCCTCTGCTTCGTCTTAACCTCAGGTTTCCATTCCAAAACAGATTTTGGTAGTCGATCCTCTTCCATTCGCTGGACATGTCCGTACCATCTTAATGCTGAGTTTTAATATAATCTAAATAGTGTCTTCAATCTTCATTTTCCTCCCTTATAACTGAGTTCCTAATTTTTTTCTCTTCTTGAATTCTTGCGGCCCTTCGTAAAAAATCCATTTCCGTTGCAAAAGGTACTTATTGTTTTTTGTGTGTAATGCCAAAATTCTGCTCCATAAGTAATGATGCTTTTAAACAATTGTATGATATATATTCATTTTATTTTTATTTACTTATATTTTATCCCACAATATTCCATTGAGGCAAGAATTGCAAAAATTTCCTTTATTATTTCTATTTCTTATTTCCTCTTCATAACTCCCATTTTTAATTATTTTTATTCCTAAATATGTGATCTCACTACAAGATTTATTGATCTCCCGTTCTCCAAAAGTAAATTTTGTTCTGGTTCAACCAATTGATAAATGATTTTGTTTTTTTCGTGTTCAATTTAATCCCCATTTTTCATATTCTTCTATTAATTTACTAGTCTTATATTCTAAATCTTCATAATCTTGTGCAATTAATAGCATACTAGGTAGTTTTATTATTAAATTATTATATTATTATTATTATTCTATTAGCATCATGCAACAAATTATTATTACAATTATTGTTATTAATCTCATTATTATTTTTTTCTTTCACTGTCTCACTTTTCTGTAATTGGACTTGACTACAATGGAAATCCAGAATAACAGGTCAATACTGTTTTTAAAGCAAACATTTACGCCATATCCTGAATTTTCTGTTATAATGCCAATTTTTTTATCGTAATTATCATAGTTACTTACTTAAGGCCTCATGTAGATGCTTCTGTAAGAGGTTCAATAGTTTTGGCGGGGAATTTTATTTGAAGTTAGGAGGGTATACGAATTTACTATGGCATTTATAGATAAATAAATAATTTTTTACTCTATTTATAACTACTTTAGTACGGTACGGTACTATTAAGTGCATTTTCATGTTAGCGTTATTTACCATTAGTTCAAGATTTAAATTACAGTGTATGAACCGCATTTTTACATACCTTACTTCACTGGTTAGTGAGGTCCTATGACCTTTAGCTCTTCCAGGTTAAATAAAACTTTTATGATTATTTATTATTATTATTATTATTATTATTATTTTATTATTATTATTATTATGTTATTCAAGGATGTTTCTGTTACTTACACAGTATCCCCTCAACCAAAACATACAATTTTTTCTTCCACTCCCACTCCCACTCTTGTGTGTCTGCTTCTGTCATATTTCTCTTCTTCATGGTGTTCTTGAAATTCCCTTTATCCACGTTGGCTTTGGTTTCTATTTCAATACTTCTTTGTTTGTTTTCTGTGTCCCTTCTTCTCATTATATCGTCTATTATATTATTATTATTATTATTATTTTATTATTATTAATTATTATTATTATTATTGTTAGATTGATGTTTCGGGCTGTTGGCGTGGTCTTGAGGCTTGTTAAAAGACAAACCCTTGGGTATGCCGGACGCAGTCCCTGGCGAAACGTCGGGGAACTACAACCTCAAGACCACGGCCAACCAGCCCGGAAATCTCTACAAGATCATCATAATAACTCCGGCCGTGAAAGCCTAAGTCAATATATTATTATTGTTACTACTGTTGTTGTTTGTTGTTAACACGTAATAGGGAACTGCTCGTGGTGAATGTAAATGGATTATAAGTGATGTATTGTAAGTCATCTGCTGGTCATATCCATCAATGGGATAATAGTTTTTTTAGTTATATTATCATCTTATTGTGAGTGTGCAAGGTATGCAGAGAAAGTGATACTCATGATGTTGCTTATGAGTTCCGGAAACAGAAACCAGTGCGGCTGAGAAAGCAAATTGCATTCCATTCTACAAAATGATTTGAGGCTGTTTTCTTCCCGGCATATTGGCTGTTTATTTTTTTTTTCTGATCTCATTCCAGTTCTAACAGAAGTAGTAGAATACCTGGGAAAACTACGTTGTTTTTACTTTTCTGCCCTGTCTGGTTAATATTCACCAACATTTTAAAGTAATATACGAATAAACTTACGTAAAAAAATATCTTACTTACAGAGTGGCTCAGTGGTAGCGTTTGAAATTCTTATTGGTTAGGTCTTTGGGGAAACCTGGGTCAATCAAACTGATTTTCTTTATTCTGACTTTCCTCGGTTGCCACGACAATGTTTTTCTTGGGTGCGAAACATGGACCTCTTACTTTAAGGGAGGAAAGGAGATTACGAGTATTCGAGAATAAGGTACTTAGGAACAATTTTGGACCAAAGAGAGATAAACAGACAGGTGAATGGAGAAGACTACATAACACATGAACTGCATGGTCTTTATAGAAAGCCAGATATAATAAAAGAACAGTTAAGTCTCGTAGACTGCGATGGCAGGACATGTTGCACGTATAGGGAATGAAAGACTTGCATGGAAGCTTCTTGTAGGAAAGCCACAGGGAAAAACGCCAAGTTGGTAGACCAAGAATGAGTGGAAGAATAACATTAACTTTGATTTGAGGGAGTAGATTATACAGGGAATGATTGGAAAGCATTAGCTCAGGATAAGGATGTATGGAGAGCTTATGGTCTGCGCGGCCATGAACCTACAGGTTCGATAGTGCCAGTGAGTAAGTTAAGTGTCATCTACACATGTAGAATGGCGATAACAGCCCAATGGCTTTAGCCTTCCTTTGTTAGGATTACTAGACACAGTTAATTTAGTTACTAGGGTTCATACTTTTTGGACTTTTGTGAAAAAAATATTTACTGTACAATTGATGGATGAACTTTACTTAAGACTATGAAAAAAGACATGTCATTTCACTGAATTCAAGAAAAGGTCACCCCAAATATATGTATATATCAACATTTAATATTGATTGGAGGGACCTGTTCTTGAAGCTCAGTGAAAGGAAGCCTTGTTCAATTATTTTAAGTAAAGGTCCACCCATTCATGCACAAAGAAATATTTATTTCAACAAAACAGTCCAAAAATTATAGCCTAACCCTCTAGGGTTATAGTTAACTTTTTGGACTTTTGTAAAAAAATAAAATATTTTCTATGCAATGAATGGGTAGTAAATCTTTCCTGAGCCAATGAATGGGTGAACTTTTACTTAAAACCATTGAAAAAGGCCTTCATTTCACTGAGCTCCAAGAAAAGGTCACCCCCAAATCAATATTAAATATTGACATATAAATATATTTGGGGGTGACCTTTTCTTGAATCTCAGTGAAATGAAGGCCTTTTTCAATGGTTTTAAGTAAAAATTCATCCATCCATCCATTCCATTCCAGGAAATATTTTATTTCACAAAAGTCCAAGAAGTTATAACCCAAGTATTCATTTCCTGAAGACGCCACGAATTGTATGCGGTCAACATACCGACCCAATGAGACATCTAGTTCGTAACTAAGGTGTTACTAGGATGAAGGAGGTCAGTAAATTTTGCTTAGAGGCCTCTTTATTCAGGCTTAAGCATATTTTACGAGCTTGAAAATATATAGGCCTACAGGTCGTATATTTTAGCTAGCGTCTTCTTAAAGATGTCAGCCCATTCTTCTTCCTCTATTGTCTAACTCCTAAAATACTATATTTTTCCACACAATCCAGCTTTCTTAGTAGTTCGCCCCCCCTCTCTCCCCCTCCCGATTTCCTTTAAAAATTACTTTAAGAGATCTACGACAATCCATTCTGTCCCGCGCCATAGCCGAGCGTTTTAAGGCATCATTACTTATTCCAGAGCTACGGGACTTGTGCTGCTTGGAGCCATCATGGAGGAAGAAATTGTTCATGGGATTTCGGCCAATATGGAACGGCGCCCACCCAGCATCATAAATAATTTGGGTAGCTACAATAAGCAGCGGTTCCAGGCTGAGAAAACCAGCTATAACTGCTGCGGGATCAGACATTCTGATCACCTGTCACCCTTATACCGACTGGATGATCGTCCAGCTCTAAGATTAACACATGTGGATGTGCAGCCGGGCGGTAGGCGAAGGACTTTGAAGGCCTATCGCGCCATGGGGTTACAGTTTCATGTTTACTGCATGTTCAGTCCATTCGATCCTTTTCGTCTTCATTACAAGTTACAATATCAAGTCGTTTATATATCTGATTGTCCCGCGCCGTAGCCGAGTGGTTAAGGCAGGAAGCCTTGGCGCAGAGTTACGGGACTAGCGCTGGTTCGAGTCTCCATATGGAAGACATTTTCTCATGGTATTTCGGTCAGTTTGGGACCGGTCCCCAACCAGCATCGTGAGACGTTTGGGTAGCTACAATAAGTAGCGGCTCTAGGTTGAGAAAACCAGCTATAACGGCTGGGGAACTAGACATGCTGACCACATGTCACCCCTACAGTGGTTGGATGATCGTCTACCTCTGTGATTGACACATGTGGATGTGAGGCCAGCAGCCGGATGGTAGGCTAAGGGCCTTCTAGGCCTGTCGCGCCAGGAGTTTTATATAGGCCTATCTGATTTGTCAGGAAAAATGCTGGATTCAATTTTTTCCTTTCTTGTTTTATTTCGTCATACTATTTTGCCTTATTTTATTTCTTAACCTTTTTCATTATTCACACATACAAACACAAGAACAGGACGCACACACTCAAGCACAAGGTGGAGATTTAAAATCTCCTATCCTGCTGGGAATCGAACCCGGGTCGCTGGAATGGAAGATAGGGACGGAAATATTTCATTACCTTCTACATGTGCTTTCAGGGATTAAATTTTATTGGATCTGACAACTACAGATGAAAGGGGGGCGTTTGTATAGGTAGGTCTGTGTACCTTCTTTCCATATTGTCTGGCCTATGTTATTCAGTTCAACGCATGTTACAGTATGAATGAAGTAACAAAAAAAAACTGCATACTCGAATGGTGTTGTCATACAGCGAATATTCAATTTATTTTTCAGTTTGCCTTGTTCACTGTTGTGGTCTCGAGTAGCGTGCTGCTTTGTCACGCAGCGAGCCCGGGTTCGATCTCCGGTCGGGACAAGTTTTTTGGGTGTTTTTTTTTTGTCACCTGTAAGACGAATGTCAGGAAACTTCAAGGCCCAAACGGACTCCGAACATCATCTGGTCATCATTGTCATCAATAACATATTCACTAAATTTAGGATTAAGACTCTCCTGGCGCAATGTTAAAATCACCTATTATATATAGGCTATATAAGTTATATATATAGCCTATATATAACATCCGAAAAGCGTCACTGCTATAAAGTAAAAATATTCTCTTTAATTTGCTTACTTGATATAGTAGCTACTAGGTGGCAGTGGAGACCGAGTTCCCGCTACATCTGGTAATAATAGAGAATATGTATAAGAGAAATAAATGTTTGTTCTGGATTCGCCTGGTAGCCTAAGTGGTAGCGCACTGAGATATCAACTCAGAGGTCCGGGTTCAAATCCCGTCCAGGCATTAATTTTTCTTATATTGTCATATATATATATATCCATCCATAGTAATTCTGCCCGAAGGCAGGTCTTTCACTGCAATCATAGCATTTTCATGCTATGCTTGCAGTTTTACTAGGGAATTGTGTAGGTGTGGTAGCTTCCCGTTGCTTTCCACACCGGTGAAGGATGATGATGATAATGATAATGGTAAGGGTGATAATGATAAGGATGATGTCCATATGATTTCGGGGACCGTTTGGGCCTTAAAGTTTTCCTGACATTTGTCTTACAGGTGAGTAAAAACCCCGATAAAACCTCACCCAGAAAAACTGCCCCGACCGGGATCGAACCCGGGCCCGCTGCGTGACAAGGCAGCACGCTACCTTATATATATATATATATATATATATATATATACACACACACACACAGGGCTATTGAGAAAGAAGGAACAGACTTCAAATATTTATTTATTCCAAACTACAAAAATATAGAAACACAATTCCAACGTTCCTGGAAAGAGGAAAGTTCAAATTTCACTATTTTATGCATTTAATATTAGCACCACGTGTTACACGACAAATATCAAAACGGTGGCTCAATTCTTGATACACACGAATCATTTGGTTTCTAGTTATCGAATTCACGCCATCAACAATTTGATGTCGCAGATTTTCAAGAGTGTCAGGCATAGGGGGGATAAAAACACGGTCTTTTACGTAACCCCACAGATAAAAATCACACAGGGTTAGATCTGGTGACCTTGGGAGGTCTAAGATCTTATAACGGGAACACTTTACTTCAATAAGTCTATCCATCTATCTATTCATACGTCCATATGCATGTATGAGTATGTAGCTATATCTTAAAGACCAATGCTGCCGTGATCGCAACTTCAAACTTTTCTCTTTCCAGGAACGTTGGAATTGTGTTTCTATTCTTTGTAGTTTGGAAGAAATAAACGTATATCACTGGGGCAGCGTAACTCCGCCTTCCAGGCGCCCCAACCTCAGAAGTGAGTTACAATAACGCCAGGTCAGGAGAGAATACCAGAATGTCGAAAATGACAATGTGGTAGCATTAAAAAAATCAGCTTACCTCTATACTACATGGTAGGCACCTTTCATTTTTTTTTCTCGAGGGCTCAATACAAATACAGGCCAGCAACTAGATCGGAGATGTAGTTAGTTCAGAACTATCAGAAAACATACATACAAACAGCAATGTTGTCGATGTAAACATCCCCAGTTTTTATTTACGTACATTCTAAAGAAGTTTTAATGTTTCTATGTGTGTAGTCCTCAACGGAAGAATAAGACGATTCTTGATTCATAAGTTATATTTACATTATCATCGTCATCCAAGGATTAGGCAATTGCTCGTTCCGACTTCATAATGCATGAGCCCAATGCTTTCTAGGTCTTCTGACATCACGTCTTATTTTGTTTGATAATTTCTTGCTAATAATGGATATCTCTCCTTCCTCATTTCATTCATGTGAACAATCCACTCAATCTACTGTCATTTTACTTAATTTTTATTGTCCAATCCTTTTTTCGTCATCCTGCTTAAAACACCTTTAATCCACGCCATTTTTGTCCGTTCTCTTTTTATTATACCAAGGTACCCGTTCTAGTATTTTTCTTGGGATTCTATCTTTCTGTCATTCTTTTTAGATGACTACCATTTTTTTTGTGAAATCCATTATAGAAGTTTGAATTCATCTTTTGTTTTATTACACTGTTTCAAAATATTTTCTGGGTATCCCGTCTCAATAAATCCAAAAATCTATTTCTGCAGAATCTAATTTAATTCAGTATTATTGATTTCAATTCAAATGTTTATTATTATTATTATTATTATTATTATTATTATTATTATTATTATTATTATTATTATTATTATTATTATTAATATTAATATTAATACTATTCAGTGAACTGCATGGTCTTTATAGGAAGCCAGATATAATAAGAACAGTTAAGTCTCATAGACTGCGATGGGCAGGACATGTGACACGAATGGGGAATGAAAGACGTGAATGGAAGCTTCTTGTAGGAAAACCAGAGGAAAAACGCCCAGTTGGTAGACCAAGAATGAGATGCGAGAATAATATTAACTATGATTTGATGGAAGTAGATTATATAGGGAATGATTTGGAAATCTTTAGCTCAGGATAGGGATGTATGGAGAGCTTATATCCGCGCGGCCATGAATCTACGGGTTCATAAGTACCAGTGAATTAGTTTATTATTATTACTATCATTGTTATCAAAGTATTTCATGAGATCATTGTAATAATAGGCTATAATGGTCAAGGCGATATGATTTTGTTCTTATAACGATTCAAAACTCGTCTCTTTAATATGAATTTATTATACAATCTTCTTCTTCTTCTTAAACATAATTTGTAGGATTTTCATCCTGATTTTCAAAATCACTCCTCGGAGGAAGACGTATTGGATGCGCATGCACTGTCTATCCAGCTCTTGGCTGGTCCCGCCATAGCCTGTCCCAAGCCAGGTTGAAAAAGGGTGAGAGGGAGGAGCAACACCTCGTAAAAAACCTTGGTTCAGCTTGCCCAACTGATAGTACCTTGTGAGGGCCCCTTGCCAGGGTTACGGTGAAGACCTCAACGGCAGACGCAGCGGAGAAGGAGTCCTTCGGTACGGTGTACCTGACGGAAGAGGCAACTCTACATCTACTGCCTTGTAGATGACAAACGGGCGGATGGGGTTCGTTAGTCCTGCAAGACAACCCATCTAGGAGAGACAACTCCAGGCTGAGCTCTGGAGCTGGGTAAAGGCAATCGGCCTATAGAGGAAACCCCGAATAATAAACCCGCCTTGAAGACGGGCTAGCAACTCACTTCAAGGTGTATCTTATACATTGCTCGCAGTTCCAAGGATCAAGCCTCGGACCAAAGACGGAAACAAAATATGACATTATACAATCACGTTTTGTAAATTAATTGTAATAAGACTTAATAATTATTCTCTTTTCAGTTAATAGTAAGTAGGCTACTATTGGTGGATATAATTAAACATCTATTCGAAAACTCTTACTTATTCAACAATGCCAAGGAAATTCAATATATAAGTAAATAAATTTATTTATTTAGCCTGGTGAAGTTAAGGCCATGTGGCCTTCTCTTCCACTCACCTGGACAAACATATGTTATATTTACAAACATGTGTTACATTTAAATACAAAAAAAATACAAAACAAACAATAATAGTACATACTAAACAATTAATTATCTGTCAAACTGAACAATAATGAAAATAATGTCTCATTATAAAGAGCTGAATTTTTATTAGTTTTGTAGATATCATGCCCTAGAATATTTTTTTTTATTTTTTTTTCAAATGCCCCAGGTTGTCTTTCGACATTCCTGGTTTCTCTCCTGGCATGGCGTACTTGTAACCCACTTCTGAGGTTGGGGCGCCTGGAAGGCGGGGTTACGTTGCCCCGATGATATGATGGGTGATGATGATGATAGTGGTGCGCCAGGAGAGTCCCTAATCCTAAGTTTAACCTAAGATGAATATGAATGATGATGATTGCGATGGCCATATGATTTCGGGGACCATTTGGGCCTTAAAGTTTTTCTGACATTTGTCTTACAGGTAAGGAAAAACCCCGATAAAAACCTCACCCAGAAAAACTGTCCCGACCAGAAATCGAACCCGGGCCCGCTGCGTGACAAGGCAGCACGCCACCCCGAGACCACAGCGGTGATCTGCCTAGAATATTATGAACCAAATTTTAACAATCTTTTTGTAATTTTTAGAGTTTAAAAATCATCATCGTCCAGGATTAAGCCTGTTGGCTCGTTCCTTTTCATGAAAGCTACTAATAAATAATTACTAATATTTTTGAAACAATAATTTTATTAATATTTTAGCTTCAAATT
This sequence comes from Diploptera punctata, assembly GCA_030220185.1. Taxonomy (NCBI): domain Eukaryota; kingdom Metazoa; phylum Arthropoda; class Insecta; order Blattodea; family Blaberidae; genus Diploptera; species Diploptera punctata. Next base: position 18,685 of record JASPKZ010000691.1, on the reverse strand, counting down.
CTTCGAGAATATTTTTATCAAATATACATATATTTTAATTAACCCTGATACACAAGGTACAAAAATAATATAAACTTTTAAAATAAATAATGTCATCCTACACAGTATAATAAACTATCATATTTCTAATTACATCAAAACTAACTACAAAAAGATTATTTATTTAAATAATAACTATTATAGAATAATCCTTATAAATTAAAAAAATAAATCAAGCTATATTGAATTTAACAATAAAATTCTCAATGTAAATGAAATTTATAACTCCTAGAATAACTTGCCAAATTTTTTTTCCTCCTCTATCTCCCTCCCTTTTTTATAAAATCATTGTTAAAATTGTTCAGGCCATCTTCTGTGTGGGCGTCCAACATTTCTCCTTCCGTGCGGTTTATAATTTAACAGTAATTTTGGAAATCTTCCTTCTGGCATTCTATCAATATGTTCTTTCCAGTCGTTCCTATATTTAATTATTCGGTCTGTAAGTTTGAAAATATTTAGTTCCTTTCTTATATCTTCATTCCTTTTCTTATCCAGCAGAGTATATCCTGCTATATTTTTTAAAAATCTCATCTCAGCTGCTTCCAATCTTTGTTCTTGTCTTTTAGTGATCGTCCAACATTCTGATCCATACATCAATACAGGAACAGCCATTACTTTATAAAATTTAATTTTTGTTTCTTTTCTTGTGTTTTTAAGGGTTCTTTTAATAGTGTCACACATTAGATTAAATTGATTTATTTTGTCATTAAAATCTTCAATTTTATCATATGATAAATTGAAACCTAGATATTTAAAATTGTTCACTTGCTCTAAAATTTTATTATCAATTACTATTTTTGCTCTTAAGGTAAAAATCTGCTGTATTTTCTAGTTATGAAATTAATTTGAAGGTTAGAGAAATAATAATTATAACAAACAAATGACTCAATAATGGAAAATTATTGTTTTTAACCCTTAGGCGTTAATGTTATATGAATTGGAATTTATATGACGAAAAAACTATATTTTCTCTCGTTCGATGTGAAGTATTGGGCCTACTGTTATATCACGTTGTCTTCTCTTGGAATTTGTCATTTTTGATCAAATAAAAACAAGATTGGTCAATAAGAATGGTGGGAAGTTCCACATGAGGAAATAAATACTAGACACTAATATGGTAATAATATGTCAGATATTTGGAGTGATTGCATAACCCTAACTAGGAAGGACCGCTATGGGTTGTTGAGCACAGAGACAAATTGCTGGAACGGCCATATGAAAGTAACGGTGAAATTACGCGTCTTGCGACATCATCATCTTGGTTAATAAGGCTTGCTAACTTTCCTGTGACAAGCCCTCAAGTCTTTATAATGTTTCAAAGTTAGAAAATCATCCCCTAAGATCCCACAATCACCGAAAGTAAAATTTTAACATGATCTAGTTGTATTTTTTTAATTATATAAAACTTTCCTCATTAGAGGATCGCCTCAAGGACAAAGTTATACAGACAATTAATGTTTGTAATTGATGAAATACATTTAGTAAATATATTTTAAAAAATTCAACTTGTAGGCCTAATTGAAGTATACATACTATAAAGTAATTTTGTAAATATGGTTTCTTAAAATTGAAATTGATCCTCTAATGGCAGCAATGGCAATTCTACAAAGATACACTCTGTCCAAATCTAAGGAATTCCAAAATTCGGCTAAGAATCCTGGTATAGTACCTCTTGCCCCGATCATCAATCCTGTGACAGGTATACTATTTAGTTGGTATTTATCTTTGTAATAGTCAATTGTTGGCTCATATATGGCTTTCTTTTCAGAGTCAACTTCCTCAGGTTGGCCACTATGAGTCTCAAAACGAATTGTGGGATCTAATATCATACCAATTTTAGAGGATGGTCTAAATGCAATAATATCTATTCGTCTGTTACTCCCATTAATGATTGTTATTATTATTGTTACTATTAATATTATTATTAATAATATTCAATTGAGTTGGTGTTTACTTGATGAAATCATAAAAATAAAACGTAGTTTTATTTGATTTTCATATTTATATAATTCAGTGACAGCTGTTTCGGTACACTGTACCTTCTTCAGACATGTTAAATTATGAATTGCGTTATTACATATCAACTGATCTAAGCAACAATACAAAATATAATAAAAAACAATAAAACCAAAATAAAAAAATAAAAATTATCAGGTGTATATAAATTGAAGTGTGGCACATGTGACAATGTCTATATAGGACAAACTGGTAGACCTTTTATTTCTCGGATAAAGGAACACATGAGAGCATATAAACAGAAATTTAGAATATTCAAAATATGCTAACCACCTATTCCAATTTAATCATTGTTTCGATCCAAATTTTGAAATTTTACATGTTTGTGATAAGGGTAAGAAGTTAGATCTTTTGGAGGCTGTAGAAATAAATAAATTGAAAAGTAGTAACAAACTGTTAAATTCTCAACTTGATTTGAATGAATCCCCTTTGTTAAATTTAAACATTTAAATAAATATTGTTTTATTGTTGCTTAGATCAGTTGGAACACAATTCATAATTTGATAAAACATGTCTGAATTATATAATAAATATGAAAATCAAATAGATCTACATTTTATTTTTATTTCATTAATTATTATTATTATTATTATTGGTGTATTATTATTATTATTATTATTATTAGTAGTAGTAGTAGTAGTAGTATAGTAGTAGTAGTAGTAGTAGTAGTAGTAGTAAGTCCTGCAACTCAATGGTATTTCAGCTGTTAGTTTATGCTGATGTAGTACTATTGGGTGATAGAGATACTAAGGACATCACGCACACACTATTGAGTAACACTAAGAAATTAGGACTGGATGTAAACATCAATAAATCTAAATATATGTTCACACATATAAATACATTATATAATGGAGATGGACAGTTAATGACGAAAGAGAGAAATTTTGAAGAAGTGGCTGAATTCTAATACCTAATAACAATAATTGCAAAAGGGAATGAGATACACAAAGCAATTAAACCTAGGCTGTATTCTGGAAATGCATGCTATTATACATTGCAGGGACTCTTGTCGTCCCAACTTCTCTCGTAAAACGTTAAACTGAAAATATATAAAACTGTTATTCTCCCAGCTATATTATTATATGGACGCGAAGCATGGACTCTTACTTTAAGGGAGGAGAAAAGATTACGAGTATTTGAGAATAAAGTTCTTAGGACAATTTTTGGACCAAAGAGAGATGAATAGGCAGGCGAATGGAGAAGAGCACATAACAGTGGGCCAAATAATCTTTATAGGAAACCAGATATAATAACAGTTAAGTCTCGTATATTGCGATAAGTAGCACATGTAGCACGAATGGGAAATTGTAGAGGGGCATGGAAGCTTATTGTAGGAAAATCAGAAGGATATGCCCACTTGGTAGACCAAGAATGAGGTGGAAGAATAACATTAACCATGATTTGACGGAAGTAAATTATACAGAGGGTGATGGAAAACATTAGCTCATGATAAATATGTGTGGAGAGCTTATGAACATAAGTAGTATTGCCGGTATCATCATTCTTATTCATTCAGAGAGGCCCTCTATGTCTTTGTGTGGTCAAAAATGTATGTATGTAATCCACAGTAAAATCTCTCTCCCTACAGGTCGTGTTACTGTAAGGTCCGGGTGGCACGTGACACGTAAAAATATCTGTAAGGCGAGAGTTTAAACTGCGTTAATGTAATGGAATCATCATCCTTATTATTATCATCATTAACTGTTATTTTTTCTTCCCGTTGGCTGAATTCATTGTAGATTCAATTGCAAAAACATCTTTATTCGTCGGACGAACTTTAATGATTGAAGCATTGTATATTCTTAAACTCCGTTTTGAAAGTTATCATAAGTAATGCCACGAGTGATTTCCAATTTATCTAGAGAATTTGTAAATCAAGAGTGGCATTTGTTAGGATTATTTAACGAATAAAATTAAGCTGTTTACTCACAAATCATTATTTAATATAGTTTTTTTTAAATATGTATATATTTAATGTAAACGGCGATGTTTGAAAAAAATGACAAACGATTGGTACGCTTCATTTGCTTCTTTTGTTCATCACTGCAACCAGATCATATTATTTATTGCCAAAGGAACGCAATATTGTAAGAATGCACTCTAGTGGAGAAAAAATGGAACACATCAAACTGTATATTAATTCATTTCTGATGTCCTATGACAATTCTATTTTTCTGGAATGTTATTACCTGGGAAAAAATACATTTAAGAAAGTGCAAACAGTGGTTTCTTTTTTTGGTGGTATAATCAATTGCTACAAATGTTCTTCATCAGTAAGTCACTGCAAAATAATGCTATGACCTATTCAGAATGTTAAAAAGGAGGCGCTTTCTTTATTATGATAAACTTTAGTTGGTAAATTCTAGTCGAAATACGACTGTGATTGGTTGTAAATAAAAAATCATTGAAACGTGATTGGTCATTGACTCCTATTTGGGGCATGAGTTAAATATTCCTAAAAATTATACAGTGCTTGAATATTAATAAAACTTGTTTTCAAGAATAGATTCAGTCAGTATATTTAAGATGATAGATGTGATAATCTTCATACATTTCTTTTACTATTTCTTTGCAATTTCTTCATTGGTACATGATAGAGAATATTAGTTAAGTAGATGTATGTATTTTATTTAACGACGCTTTTAACATCAGGCAATTCAAATCTGGTATGAAGGAGCTGACAAATTTTGCTCAGATGTATATTTTTTTCAAGCTTGAGGTTCTTTTACGAGTCGTAAATCTACGGGATCCACGATTTTACCTGCCTTTAGGATGTTTACGCCTTTAAAAATATATCGAACAAGGCCGACTGTGGGCCCAAAACTTTTAAGCAGAGGCGAGTATGTTACACACTTGTTCGCATGGAGTGACTTTAGGGACAACAATTTTATATTTTTTACGCGATAGTGCGTTTTGTCGTACTTACAGCAATAGCGACCATGATTGAAAGTTCAACTTCCTACATTTCGGGGTTGCCAACCTAAATAACTATACTGTATTAAAATAACTATTCTGTAGTATTACATATTATAAACAAGCGTGTGGGAAGTAAAACCACTGTCCTCTATGTATATACAAAAAAAAGTCCGAAAGGTAGTGTTAATATACTTATACGAAACAAATCATTGCATTTTAAATGACACGAACTTTATTTGAAGCAATATAAAACAATAAATACGTACTTGCCATTTTATCACTAATTTGGTTTCACGGCCTCCTATTGTTTCAACTAATAAACATTGCCCACACTGTTAATGTTAGTCAATTGTTTATAATGAACGCAAATATTTCCAACAAAGATGTTATTATTGTACTATTATTTATTATTTTGAAAACACCATCGTGCAAAAAAAAAAAATGTACAACGCACGTTTGTGAAGTGTTTTACACTTCCTAACCTCGCATCGCAATATACTATTACTTTACCTTTTATGTAGACCTATGTTTATGTTCTGTATGTCAAGAATAATATTAACAAATTCACGGTTTGTTCCAATATAATTATCCAGCCTGCAGAAATAATAAGTATACAAATAAATATATTAAATTAGATTAGAACAACGTATTGGGCTCGGGTTTTCAATGTCCGTAACACAGCAATTATGTGTAGTTTCATTGTATTATAGTACCCATCGTTGTTTGCTATAAACAAATAGAGAAAATGAAACCTATTCTACGGAGTTATGTAATCTGATAAGGTATTTCTGTTTTCGACACATCATATATTTACATACCACTCATATCGCCATTTTTCTGGGCTGTGCCCAGGGCCTCGAGGAGGGGCTACAAACCTCTCTTTGGCCCTAAAGTTGTCACATAAGTTCATACAAATAAATAACATTAAGACCAGTTTTGAAATCACTGCTATAATAATTATATTATTTTATTCACTGTTTTCCGCCTCATGCAGTATACAAAATTAGTTTAATCAGACATTCAGGAGAGCGGTCAGGGCACAGTTACTGATTAATACAATCTATTAACTAACTGGCTTTAGCGAACCCATAGGTTATGGCTACGCGGACATAAACTCTCCATACATCGCTATCCTGAGCTAATGTTTTCCAATCATTCCCTGTGTAATCTACATCCTTCAGATCACTGTTAATGTTATTCTCGCACCTCATTCTTGATCTACCAACTGGGCGTTTTCCCTCTGGCTTTTTTACAAGAAGCTTCCAGGCAAGTCTTCCATTCCCCATTCGTACCACATGTCCTGCCCATCGAAGTCTATTAGACTGTTCTTATTATATCTGGCTTCCTATAAAGACTATGTAGTTCCCTGTTATGTTATCTTCTCCATTCACCCGTCTGTTCATCTCTCTTTGATCCAAAATTTTCCTAAGAACTTTATTCTCAAATACTCGTAATCTCCTTTCCTCCCTTAAAGTAAGTGTCCATGTTTCGTTTCCATATAATATAATTGGTAGAATAACAGTTTTATATATTTTCAGTTTAACGTTTTTTCAAAGGAGTTGGGACGTCAAGAGTCTCTGTAAAACATAATAGCACACATTTCCAAAATTGAGCCTATGTTTGATTTCTTTGTGCATCTCATTCCTATTTGCGATTGTTGTTCCTAGGTATTTGAATTCAGCCACATCCTCAAAATTTCCCTCATTTGTCATTGGCTGTCCATTTTCATTATACTGTATTACGTTTTTCTATGTGTGACATATATTTAGTTTTATTGATATTTACTTCGAGTGCCAATTTATACCAGTGTCTGTATTATTCTTATGATTGACGCTTAATTTAATCATGTGTATGACAATTCTATACATTCATATGGGCCTGATCAACATTTTATGCCATATAGGTCAAACCTTAAACATTGCTTAATATTAGATATTGTGATATACAATAAAAATTGATCTTTAAGTAAACAAATTTGGTTGTAATGACACATTTATAGCCTACGTGCTGGCTGATGTTTAAATTATTTGTAAATTGTTGTCAACGCATTGCGTAATATATTATATAAGATACGTTTAGTCATGTTGTCTTCAATCCGCTGTTTTGATTGAAATTGTAAAATGACAGTAGATTATGTATTTTATTTCAAATTATGAGCAATTTTACAAAATTTTATGGAAAAAAGAGTCATTATATAACAATTCACATCTCTTTATTTTTACGATATCACTGCGTCAAACTGCCTCAATAAATAAATATAAACTTCCTTTTCATTTGGACATGTTTCCGATGTATGTAATCCATAAGTTCCTTGTGGAGACATGGATTCTACCCTAGTGGGAGTTTCTTGACCAAGGCTAGTTTAGTTACACTTGTTCTGATAGTAGTAAAAAATAATTTATCGATGGCTTAGTGCACACATGTTGTAACTACTAATTTCTTAGCTTTGAGAAAAATTGCATATTAATTTTCTATGCAAAATTGCACAATGGTAAATACAACATATTGTCACCACAGAACTACAAGAAATTCTTAGTATTCAGTTATCACATTTGTGCATTATAAAGATAGACCAACATCTCAGAGGATTCGACTTATGTATTTAACTCAATTTGACTGAAAATATACTTAACACATATGCGCACTAAGCGATCGATATAATATTAAAAGACTACTGTGTGAAGTAGTCGAAATAAGACTATTCAATTATTTATCGAGTGATATATATATATATATATATATATATATATTTTATTACTCTTATCCAGTTGCGGATTAAAACCGGTCTTATGGATTTTTAAGGGAGTAAAAATCCTGAGTATGGCTTCTTTCGGGAAGAAAGCCGTGGGCCCCATATCAACAATTTATGGCATATAAAAGAGTCTCAAGTTCGAGCAACATTTTTCTTCTCTTTACCTCCGGATTTGAATTTCGGCATTATTATCTGAGATATTAAAGAGAGCCATAAAATAAACTTTGACTTCCACTATTTGTACTTAACAAATACAACAAATGTCGTGAAGATGAAATAAAATTTTCGAAAAGCTTCACAAAAATAAAAAAAAGGTGTGTGTATATATATATATATATATATATATATATATATATGACAAAATAAGAAAAATAAATGCCTAGACGGGATTTGAACCCGGACGTCTGGGTTGGTACCCAAGCGTACTATCTATTTCACCACCGGGTAAATTCAATACAAATATTTATCTTTCATTTATATATATATATATATATATATATATATGGGTTGGTTCCCCAGCGTGCTATCCATTACACCACCGGACAAATCCAATACAAATCCAATATATATATATATATATGTGTTTGCATTGGATTTGCCCGGTGGTGTAGTGGATAGCACGCTGGGGAACCAACCCAGAGGTCCGGGTTCAAATCCCGTTAACATCGATAAAGCGTCACTGCTATAAAATAAAAATAATTTCTTTAATTGCTTATTTGTTATAGTTAGCTACCAGATGGCAGTGAAGACCGAGTTATCGCTACATCTAGTAATAATGGAGAATATATATATATATATATATATATATATATATATAAAGATAAATGTTTGTATTGGATTTGCCTGGTGGTGTAATGGATAGCACGCTGGGGTACCAACCCACAGGTCCAAGTTCAAACCCCGTCCAGGGATTTATTTTTCTTATGTCATATTAAACTTGCATTGCTCAATGTCAAAAATTTAATTATAACATATATATATATCATGGTGTAATGTAAAATAAATATGATAAGTATGGATACTTTGGCATTACCCTCCCTCTCATAGTAAAGTAAAGTAATCCCACTACAGACCTCGGGAGGCCCTTTTATACGGAAGTGAAATTTGGACATTAAGAAAAAGAGTCAGGAGCAGAATCAAAGCAAGGGAAATGAATTTCTCAGGACAGCAGGATACACTGTTTTATATCGAAAAAAGAATGAAGAAATTTTAGAACATTTAGAAGTAGAATCAGTAGAAGAAAACTTAATAGATATAAATTATACTGGCTTAGACTTATGTAAAAAGAAAAGATAATTCAAGAATCCCAAAAAAATGATGATGCAATATAAGCCCAAAGGACATCTTCGACCAGGAAGACCTCTTAAAAGACTGCTAGATAGGGCCGAAATAGGTCTATAAAGGCCTAATTCGTGATGGATGATATAATTTTTAGAAGTTTTAAATAATTGACATTTTAAAAATAAAACTACTTATGGATCGGACATTATGTAAAATAATTTAGTATTGTATTTAAAACTAGAGTTTTTATTCCGGTAAATAACTTGAAAAAGACATAATATCATGAAAGGCGAATTAATAATTCCTGGGAATTATATTTGAAATATCAAATAGAGACAATTATTAGATAATTCAAGGACTTAAAAAGTGATAGTTTAGGTTATGTATGTTAGTTACTAAACCACATTACTAAAATTAAGAAAATAGAGGTAGGTAACTGATGTAACAAGCAAATATAACTGACGAAACCCTTCTCCGTGGATTATGATTTTTAATTAGAAAAAAATATGGATCTTATTTCAACAATCAATACCGTATGTCACTGATGGCCGTATTGATGGAAAACAGTCGAATTTCTTGAAATTAACTCCATAGATGTTTACACAAAATTTCCAAATGCACTTTATTTATTTCACACTATTTTACTTTATACAAACAAATAATGTGATGCTAATAAAGTCACTTCCTTCATAATTTATTTGATCGCCTGTTCATTGTACTCGCTGACGGTTTTACTTAAAACATCATTTTGTCTCTTGGGATTTTCATATGTTTGTGTGTGTATATACCACAAACGTTCGGTATGTCCTATAATGTTTGGAATTTCTCAGTTTCGTGTGCGTGTAGGTTTACGAGTCGACCACCGACTATCAAATTTCCTACCACCGACCACCAAATATGAACCACCGATAACGAAATACCCGTTGTTGGATATATTAGAATGAGTGAGAATGTACTAGAATATTTTAAAGTAAAATTTGATTACCTCACCTCATAGATCTAAATTAAGAAGGAATGAAGAAAATAAGATAGAATTTAGAATGTACAGAAAGAAGACGCATATAGATAACTTCAGGTTTTAATCACATAGCTCACAAGGAAGCAGTTTCAAGAGTTTAACGCATAGATTAATGAACATGCCTATGAACAGAGAATATTAAGAAAAAGAAAATGAACACAGTCAACGTGGCTACCAATAACGGATTTGAAGAAAGCATGATACAGAAGAAAATAAACAAGTTCTAAAGATAAAGATTTATTAATCAAAGCACACTTCTAAAAGAAAAAAATAATAAAACATAAAACTGAAGAAATTCACATACCATCCATTATAACACTTTTTTGTTTGCTTTCAACATATGATTAGCACCGAAAAAAACTTCAGCATCATTAGATTAATTAGATCCAACAAAAATGAGGAAATATATGAAGAAAATAAATCAGATTAAATGCGGGGAATATGATAATGTTTGAATAGGGAAAACAAAGCGACATTTAAAAACTAGAGTGAAATAACATTTCAGGAATGTCAAGAATGGGGAAGTAAAACAATCTGCAGTAGCAGGCCATGGTTAGAAAAACATCTAATCGGAAGCAAGGCCAAGTTATTAAAACAAAAAAGAAAACCCAAAGAACTCTCGGTTTTGGGAAAAAAAATCTACATTAAAAAAAACGGAAAGCAGAAATGAATGAACTTTGAAATTCCCGGGGAAAATTATTGGATTTCGAGATTATTCAGTCTACCAACAGAGGGATCAAGAGGCGGCTCATTAAAGACGACAAAACAACGGTCTTGACGATGGAACCAAAGAAGGTCCCGAAACAGTCTAAGAATAATATATGAAGTGAAAAAATACAATTTTATTTAAATAAATAATAACTCATAGTGTCAATTCCTAAAAAAAGTAATGCATAGAATGTTGTCGAATGTACTGGAATGATCAGAATTGATAGGATTAGAGAATTTTCTAGGATCCTCATATGTGGGTGGTGAGGGAAGGCTTTGTGTCAATATACAAGGCAGAGCATGACGCGCATGAAGCTGACTCTTTATTATACTATAATCGATATCTTAACTCGGTGAAATTATGCAATGGCACAAGATTACGCGTGAAACAGTTACTTAACAATGCCATTGAGGCGGTCTTCCTAACCGGCAAAGAATAAGGAAAATCATATCAAGAATTCCATCGATGTTAAATGGTTTGCCATGTTGTTTCAAACTATTTCATTTTCCAGTGAGATGGCTATCAATAAAGCGCAGCGCCAAACATTCCGCTACTGCGGAGTTAATTTGAATTCTGTTTCTCACATGGTAGTTCTACGTTGCTCTTCAGGTGTCGGACGATTAGAAAATCTATTTATGCATAATTTAGTGTGCAAGTTTATATTCTGATGAAATTACTTAATAAATAAGATATTTATGCAGAAAAAAAGTATTTTAATGCACGTCTTTTACATAGTAATAAAGAAAATACACGGGTAAACCAAAAAGAAACCTAGATAGTAGGAATATTAATAATAATAATAATAATAATAATAATAATAATAATAATAATAATAATAATAATAATATATTCCAGTGCAACAATCCTAGAAGGCCCTTGGCCTATCAGCCTGCTACTGGCCTCACAATCACATGTGCTAATCATTGACCAAATTCCTCATGATGCTGGGAAAGCACCGTTCCCATATTGGCCGAAATTCCATGAGAAAATTTCTTTCCCCGTGGTGGCTCGAATCAGCTCAGTTCCCGTAGATCTGCACCAAAGCATCATGCCATAAACCACTCCAATAGTAGTAATATTCTTAGTAACATTATACTATACCTACAAATTTCTTATTCATTTTTATTGTTCTAGGGAGAAAATTATGTTGAATCCTATCTACATAACAAAAAAAATACACATCTTAATTCTTTTAATATATTCCTTTTCAATTCTAGGAATAATTTTAAGAACACTTATTATTCATATCTGGCTACGGCGCGAGACAACAACAACAGCAGCAACAACAATAATAATAATAATAATAATAATAATAATAATAATATAATAATAATAATAATATTGTATTGTAAGCCTATGTTTTCCCTTTACAGAGATTTAGGCGCTCTCCCCTACAGGGAAGAATTTGAACCATACTAATTTAGTCGGAACGGGCAATTGCCTAATCCCTGGAGTGATGATGATGACTAATTTAGTTACACTTGTTTCCGTATATATGTCATTTTGAGTGGTCCGTGGTCAGCGTTCCGCCTCATACTGACATCTAGGAAACCAAGGTAGTACTAGGACGGGAAAATCGGTAAATTTTGCTTAGAGGCCTTGAGGATTTTTTACCAGCCTGAAAATCTTCAGACTCGGGACCCACGGCTTAAAGTCCTCCCGGAGGACTTGCTCCTTGGATTTTTCCGTCCTAAAAAAGCCGTACTGGCTGTAATATATAATTCCCAAATATGTCTTCTTAATAAAGGAGCCGCCATTTGCAAGATAGAAGCATGGCTTCACAGCATTTGGTGGATGGGAATTACAATGTATATAGAGAAAGATTTGCGTTTAGATCGGTACTTGCTCAGGTAGCTCAGTTGGTAGAGCACTTGGTCTAGAGAACCAAGGGTCCCGGGTTCAAGTCCCGGTCTGAGCGTATAATTTTTCTCTTCAAATATGATTTATCCATCATTGAGATGTACGAAATCAATATTAAAAAAAATGATGATGATGATGATGACGATGATGATGATGATGACGACGACGACGATGATGACGATGATGATGATGATGGTGGTGGTGGTGATGGTAATGGTGATAATGATGATAATGATTATTATTATTATTGTTATTATTATTGCATTCAGGATCAGTAAATATAGACCTATCTCCTGCTCCTTCTGCTGATGATGTGATTAGTCCCGAAAGGGCTACTTTGTTTAATATTTTACAAAGTTGAGGAGACGCACCTACAAGGTAATAAATTTATAATTTCATATTATAATTTTAATTTTGTAAATTCGTATGGTATCGTTAATTTCTACGCAATTTTAAGAACCGCCAATGTCTTCACGTTCCTTCTCCTTTACTCCTCTTACTTCTTGCTTATCGCCTACGAGAAAATAGTATCTCGGACTCGTTCCCTTGAGAAACGAAGTGAATATGTCTGGCATAAGGAGTTCGGATTCGCGAATCATGAGTCGTGTGTACAAGTCGTAGCGATTTCTCCAGAAGCGATTTCCCGAAATATTGCTTTCGCGATTATTCGAGCTATGGGGGTGGCATACTGTTTGATCTGTCTCGAAACTTCTAGTGTCTTTGTCGGTTATATAAGACGGATGGTGACCTCAGTAAGACTCACAGCATAACAACCATTTATACTTGTACAGTGACTTACTGTGAATAAATTAAAGAAGATTGAAAAATTATGTGTAAACCGGTGTAATGTCATATTTAAAAAAATGCTACCTCTTCCAACGTTATCGCAGCTATTGTGAATAAAATACTGCTGTATTGAATTTTCGTTACGATGATTAATTGTATCGTTTATTTCGTAACTCATTAATATCCATTCATTGTTTTGTTGTTATATCAGTCTATACAACATAATAAGTTTATGGGTACTTCCAGATTAGATTAATTAGATCATAAAAGACCCCTATACAAGCAACTCGGAAGTACTTTTACTTTTTCCGGGAGAGAGTTTTATTTGTTACTTGATATGGCTACCCACTGTTAGACCAGATATACATTTTCTCTTGAATGTACAATTACAAATAGATAGTTGATATGTAGACAATAAAATAAATTATTAGTGATGCTTTATGCTCTTTAAATAAAATGCATGCCACACGCCACCTGGGTCTTACAATTAACATGACCTATAAGTTTACTTATTTTAAGTGTGGATCACATACATTCTTATTTGACCACACAAGGACATGGAGGGCCTTCCCGAATGAGTGATCAGCTCAATGTCAGGGCACCTCCGAGTCAACATTAAGACGAAACACACCATTCACACACACATTCATACTAAACATAGTGAATATGATAATGGTAATTATGATGGTCAGATGTCCTTTCAAAAAACGTCAAACGAAAATATATAAAAATATTATTCTACCAGTTATATTAAGTTATATGGATGCGAAATATGGACTCTTACTTTAAGGGAGGAAAGGAGATTACGAGTATTTGAGAATAAAGTACTTAGGAAAATTTTTGGACCAAAGAGAGATGAACAGAGAGGTGAATGGAGAAGATTACACAACAGTGAATTACATGGTCTTTATAGGAAGCCAGATATAATGAGAACAGTTAAGTCTCGTAGACTGCGATATACAGGACATGTGGCACGAATGGGGAATGAAAGACGTGTATGGAAGATTCTTGTAAGAAAACCAGAGGGAAAATACCCAGTTGGTAGACCAAGAATGAGGTGGGAGAATAACATTAATTATGATTGAGGGAAGTAGATTATACAGGGGATGATTGGAAACATTGGCTCAGGATAGGGATATATGGATAGCTTATGTCCGCGCGGCCATGAAACTACGGGTTCGATAGTGCCAGTAAGTAAGTAGTAGTAGTAAGACTTTATTAGACAAAAAGATATTTACAATATTATTTACAAATATGGGTCGCACGGGCATTAAGCCGTACGTGATGTTGACAGTCCGTTACAATAAAGTCATAATTGGTACTAGTGTACAGAAAAGAAAACAACAAAAAAGCATTAACATTACAATTACGTAAAGAAAACACAATAATATTACAATTAAATAATAACACAATAACATTTCAATGATTTTTTATTTACAAACCAATCACAGTCGTGTTTCGCCTAGAATTACCAACTAAAGTTTATCATAATAAAGAAAGCACCTCCTTTTTAACATTCTGAATGCATTATATTGCAGTAACTGATTCTCTAAGAAATACGGCTACCAGATTGTATATATAGTGCATGAATGTCTGCAGAAAGCGAATGCGAGAGATAATATAAAAACATTTGTAACAATTGATTATACCACAAAAAAAAGTCTTTTTGCGCTTTCTTAAACGAATTATTTCCAGGAAATGACGTTGCAGAAAAATATAATTGACATATTTACATCAGAGGACATCAGAAATTAATTAATTAATACCTATAATGTTGGTTATAAATTCCTCCACTAGGGAGCATTCTTACAACATTGCGATCCTTTGGCAATAAATAATATTATGATCTGGTTGCAGTGATGAACAAAAGAAGCAATGAAGCGTACCAATCGTTTCTCACTTGTTTTCAAACATCGCCGTTTACATTAAATATATAAATATTTAAAAATAACTATAGTTAAATAATTATTTGTGAGTAAACAGCTTAATTTTATTCGTTAAATAGTCCAAAAAAAATGCCACTCTTGATTTCCAAATTCTCCAAATAAATTCACTCCTCTCTTTGTGAGTCGTGAATTTATCGATAATTTGGCATTACTTATGAAAACTTCAGTTATAATCTTTGTCATACGAAGATATTTCAATTTTGTAATTAAATTTGTTATAAGAGAGAAAAACAAATAAAATTATGTTGCAGTTATGACGAAATAGATAAATATTCTCACGGAATTCCAAAATTGTTTCTCTACAACTCATTTCCGTTCCAAAGAAAATTGGACTTAAGTAAGGTCGTTCTTGAAGCGTTTTATGCAATTGAATATAAATTCTAGCTTTGTTCATTAAGAGTAGTTACTTCGTCTTGGAACTTTGTCATAGATTTTTCTTCATTGTTATTCACTTCGCCATCGACGATATGAAGATTTTGGTTATTTTCATGAGTGTTTTTCTCTGCTCGGTATGTGACTTGTAAATTGATTTATTTATCAATTCAGAGATTTTTATTTCAGTTTTATTTTAAAAGTTAACATCTGAGTCTTCAGTATTTTCTTTCTTCCATATAGGCTGTGTATTTCTATTAAGAAAGGAATTATGAGTGTTATAACTAAGGAAGGGATATTAAGGTGCAAATTTTGGTCGTAAAAGGGGGGGGGGAGGTTTTGAAAATACATACAAAAAGGTGCAAATAAAAGATGCTTCTGAAACAATTGAATTAAGGTTTAAACAAGTTCCTAGAACTCCGTTTATATAATATGCACATCATTTTGCACCAATTTTTTTTCTTTTTTTATAGAGTCCATAAGTGACAATTCATAGTTTTTTAGTTTATTACATTCACGCGCCGTAGCCGAGTGGTTAAGGCAGGAAGCCTTGGCACAGAGCTACGGGACTTGCGCTGGTTCGAGTCCCCATAGGGGAAGAAATTTTCTCATGGAATTTCGGCCAGTATGGGACCGGTGCCTACCCACCATCTTGAGGCATTTGGGTAGCTACATTAAGTAGCGACTCCAGGTTGAGAAAAATCAGCTACACCCCTACACTGGCTGATGATCATCTACCACTGTGATTGACACATGTGGATGTGAGGCCAGAAGCCGGATAGTAGGTAAGGGCCTTCTGGGCCTGTCGCGCCAGGAGTATTTTTTTAGTTTATTACAATATTTACTTCGCAGAATGAACATCGAAGAATGATGCATCAGTTTCGATAAATTGCGTTTTGAATTCTGGTTAAGCTTCTTAACATTCGCCATGATATTGTTGTGAAAACCCAGTTGTAATGCTAATAAAAATACGTTGTGGTTCAGACTAGTAAAACACAGCCAACAACAAGATTGAAAACTGTTAAATTATTGCCAGTACTAACTGAACTTATTTTAAACTGTTCAACAACACTGTTGAAATTTAAATTTAACTTCACAGCCGTAGATTGGTCATTGTTACTGGGATATAAATTACTGGTGGTTTACATAAATTATAATTTAATATTTATTATTTACTATTGTTGACTTCCACACTGCAGATTGACCATTGTTTCTCGGGTATAAATTACATAAATTATATTTTAATATTTACTTAATATTCTTAACTTCTGATTGAGATTTTAAAAAGCTGTTCAAGAAGAAAAATTGACATGTTTTGTCCAATCTTTTAAAAATCCAAAGAAGAGTGGAGGAAAAGGTGCTGAAGCATAAAAAAAGGGAAAAATGGGCGAAATGTAGTAACCTCACGGAAAGGTGCAAAAATATGCAACAAACTGTGTTAATTTCGCTTCATTTCATCTCCCTAAATACATATATTGAACTATTGGTATGAAAACAGCTATATTTTGTAAAGGTGCCGCACCTCAAAACCCTTTCCCTAGTTATAACGTAATCTAACTTTTTTTTTTTTGAGGAAATGGTAATCTGATTTGCATTAATATTTTAGCTGAGTATGCGAGAATCGTTTTATAAGAATATTATTTGATATCATTTTTCTTGGGTGCGATGTAAATTCTTAACTAAACTCCATAGTGCGACAGCCTAGAAGGCCCCTGGCCTATCTGCCAGCTGCTAGCCTCACATTGCAAATGTGCTCAACACAGAGGTAGACGCTCATCGGGCCAATGTAGGGGTGATATGTGGTCAGCATATCGGGTCCCCAGCCGTTATAACGGGTTTTCTCAACCTGGAGCCGCTACTTATTGTAGCTACCCAAATGCCCCACGATGCTGGGTGGGTACCGATCCCATACTGGTCGAAATTACGTGAGAAAATTTCTTCCACATGGAGACTCGAACCAGCGCGCAAGTCCCATTGCTTTACGCCAAGGCACCCTACCATAACCACTCGGCTATGGTGCGGGACATATTTTATTTGAAATTAATATTTATTATTTTATTTTATTTAGTAAGGAACTTATTTGCCAGAAATCAGCTGCGAGTTCCAAATCCAAGGTGTTAAATCAAGATCGCTATATTTTGTAGTATGGCGTCCGGGTAGTAGCACTTGCATACGTCATACATATATCACGCGCTCACTCCTACCTGCAGGAACGATAATCCAAGTACACGTTAAAATTCCATTGTATTTTTTTTTTAAATTGGCCCCCATTTACGGTTACTTATAGTTGGAGGGTCTGATGCCAAAGTGAACCAACTATGTTTTTAATATTTTTCACAATTCAACTTTAAAGTATATTTTGAAATATAAAAATGAATAATGGCATGATCTTTTTTTCCCTTATTGGTCACCATATGTTAGATGGTGACCAATAAGGAAAAAAAAGATCATACCATTATTCATTTTTATATTTCAAAATATACTTTAAAGTTGAATTGTGAAAAATATTAAAAACGTAGTTGGTTCACTTTGGCATCAGACCCTCCAGTTAAAACTCGCAGCTGCAGTATTTTCTTTCTCTCAAAACTGTACGGAGATACTGTCGTAAAAATGTAAGGCAGGTTTCGATATGAGAACATTGATAGGTTCCATGTAAGTTAGGCTAAGTTGTTTATCATGCATTTTCTGTAGCAGTTAACTGATTTAATGTCAGTTTTGTGAAATTATTATGATGAAATTGATACAGGAAATTAGAGTTGAGTATATAGGCATATACCTCAAATACTGAGGAAAATCAGAAAATAACTCTCAGTCAGTTTGTTGGGCCCGAGATTTGAACTTCCTAAACACGAAACTCGAAAGCTTATTTCTCAACTATTTGGTATGTTGAATGATTCACTTATTTTAATATTATAAAAAGTCCATCACGCAGAGATGCACAGTCTAAGTGAATTACTCAGAAAGTCGAGTTTGAGACGGTTATTATA